>JABUQX010051417.1:0-22500 GCA_015478945.1 Trachelipus rathkii | reverse complement strand
CATACTCAAAAGAAATTTTTTTAAAAATTTCAAAAAAAAATATTTGTTTTAAATTTGTTCCAAGAACAAATCCAAAACTAATGCATATACAAAGAAATTATCTAAGTAAAAAATATGCATCTCACCCAACTACATATGCTATGAAAATTTCATTCACTACGCATAAACAAAAAAAATATTTCGCAATTTTTCATTTAAAAAAAAAAAAAAAGTGGGTTTTGAAATTGGACATTGCTGAGAACAAAACTCAAAAAAATCAAAAAAGGACTTTGTGACTTTTGAAGGTAATGGACCCATCTTTGCATATTTTAAGTTTGAAGTCATTTCAAAAAAAATTCTGGGAGTTGAAGCTAAAAATGTCAAAAACATGGGTTTTGAAAAATTGAAAATTCTGAAAGAAGGACTATAGACACAGAAAAACACTCGAAAACGACGTTTTAGAGGTAAAAAAAAAAAAAAAAAAGCTTCGGTTTGGTGTTTATATGATCAAAATCGGCTAAGAATTACGAATTTTATGTCCATTTTTAGGGGGGGTGAAAATTGGGCTCAGCCCGACCCAAATATTGGCACCTATCCTTTAGAGCACAGTGTGAACGGCATATATTATATATGACTCTTATAATGCACACACAATATCAGCTTTTATAGTACAGTGTGAACGGTATATACTATATATGACTCTTTTAATGCACACTCATGAAACACACAAGTGTGTGCCTTTTGTGCATGGGTTATACGACACATTTTTTATTGTTCTCGTAAGTTGTGCAGTGTGGGGTATTAAGAGGAAAGTGGTGCAGACCTGATTTTCGCTTTCTCATTTTTCATTTGTTTTAATTTCTCATGCAATAAAGTAACTCACAATAAAGAAAATGTATTAAAAATCTAACAAACAGGAGTGATGATACAAATAACGAGATTATATATATATATATATTATATATATATATATATATATATATTATATATATATATATATATATTATATAGTATATATATATATATATATATATATATTATAATATATATATATATATATATATATATATATTATTTATTTATTTATTTATTATTTATTTATTATTACCACATAGCCTCTTAATCCCGAGGTATTGGTCAGGGAAAGTATTTGTATGGTTTCTGACCGTGGAAGGTGCAGGAATATTTTAGGCCCGATAGCAGGCCCCTGCTTCAGCGCGACGTAGTCGGAATGCTTGCCATCCGTAAGCGTGGTTCGCCATCCTAGTTACGCGGCTTTTCCAATGCTGCAGAAGCATGAGAAGAGTTGATTTTTGTTTACTGAATAGACTTGTTTCTGTGTATGTGTTTGGCTATGCGTTGTAGTGAAGTGTGTGTAATGAGATAGTGTAATACACTATTTATATATATATTATATATAATATTATATATATATATATTATATATATATATATATATATATATATATATATAATATATATATATATATATAATAGTATTATATATTATAATATTATATATATATATATATTATATATATATATATTATATATATATATATTATATATATATATATATAATATATATATATATATATATATATATATATATTATATATATATATATATACTATATATATATTATATATATATAATTGGTATGGCATTCCGTTATATTTGCCCACACACTCTACATTTGCAACTTTATCACCACTTATTTATCACTATATTATAAACCACTAATTGCTTATAAAGACTACACACCTTTAAACTTACAATGCGGTTAACTTTTAAATAATTATGCATAAACTGCCATTACATAAACGCATAGCATTCGTAGACATTGAAAAGCAAGAGTGTCGTAACGGCTATTTTAATTTTTAATTCTTTTCCGATGCTTGTCACGCACCTTACTCCCACCCTTGGGAATAAAAAGGAAGATGAAGAAGAAGAAGAATTTAGAGAATGTGATATAATTTATTGAACATAAAGAAATCTTAAGTCTGTTATCATGTCATATAAGGACCTGAAAATTTACTAAAAAATTTCATTTTTAAGAAAAGATTTTCAACATATAGGCATAATCAATTGATGCTTGACCAGACACCAGATTTTGAATTGGACAAAAATTCTTTGAAACAAATGTAAGAATATTCCACTGACATTCATGTTTACAAATCCCTGTAAAAATTAACTTTACATACCAGAATGTTAGTGTGTCATAACAAAAATATAATATATAATTATACTATAATAATATATAATATATTAATATATATATATATATATCATATAATAACGTAATATATATATATATATATTATATATACTCACTACTAATATATATATAATATATAAATTATACTATATATATACACTATATAATAAAATACTAGATTATACTAATATACTATATATACTATACTCATATATAATATATATATATATATACTATATATATACTATACTATATATACTACTATATATATATATATAATATATATAATATAATATATATATAATATATAATATATATCATATATATATATACTATAATAATATATATATATATATATCATACTATATAATAATAATATATATATATATATATATATTATATATAATATATATATACATATATATATATATCATATATATATATAGTAATATATATACATAAATTATAATAAAACCTTTAAAGAGAAACTTGTAAATAATTAGAAGAGTCGGTAATTAAGAAGGCGAAGAAAGATATTATTAATTTTTACAGCACAACAGTTTACAGACAATGCTGGGACACTTCATCAGGTGCAATTCTTTCAATTACTATACTATACACACTACATCGTACACGTTTAAAAAGCTATTAATTTTTACGAAATAAAAATTTTTATAGAAATCTAGTGGAGTCACTAATGTTGTTAAGAGTGGGCATTAATATTGAATTCGCCTTTTTGTCTATTGTAATTATTGGTGTTAAGGATGCAGTAGGATTCAAATAGTTTTCTTCTGTGTAAATCTTTTATGTGAGCAAACAAGAGAATATATTTTATAGAGCACACAAACACACGAAACTATATTGAATCTACTGAACATAAACACACTGGTACACTCTTAGAAAAAAAGGTTCGAAATCAATATTAACTCCCACTCTTAACAACAATGAACCCACTAATTCCTATTTAAAAATCTTAAATCTTAAAATATAAATTAATTTAAAGAAATTTAGTTTTACATAAATATTTTTATTACATATTTTACTTCAGCAATTACTGCAGCTGATGAGGTTTCCGAACAAGAAACGAAAATTTAATGTGCTGTAATAATTAATAATAAATCTTTATCTTCAGATTAAAATACACGACTCCCTCCTCTAAATTATTTTACAAGTTTTCTCTTTAAAGGCATATTTATTAAATTAAATCTATAGCGATCATTGGCTGAAATACTACTACTATATATACATATATATCCTATACATATACTAGATAAGAATATTAAAATAGTACTATATAATAATATATTATATATATATAGTATAATATAATACTATACTATACTATATATACTATATATACACTATATACCTACTATACTATAACTATATACTTACTACTACTATAATACCCTAATATATAAACAAATAACGCAGACTCCAATAATAGCTATCATGTTGAATATGCTCTTCTGAAATCTTTTAGTTGCTGATAACCAAAACTATGTTGACGCGTAAATTCTGGACTAAAGCACCGGAACTAATGCAACATCCGTGAAGGTCAGCATTACCCATTCTAGTCCACCGTGAACTCAATTTACTCGTTTAAGACATGAACTCTCTTCTCCAACACTCTTGCATAACTCCCTCGACAATTCTTGAGCAATTCCTTCTTTCCAAACCCTCCAGCCACATCACTTACTCCTTAAAATCGAAATTCTTTTAAAGAGTTTTTTTCTCCCTCTCTGAACTTACCATTAAGAAGGTGAATGGTCCTGACGGTATTGCCCCTGTGGTTTTTAAAACCTATGCTTCTGATTTTTGCTCCCTGCTTTGGAAAACTGTTTCTCTTCTGTCTTTGAACTTCGACATTCTCTTCTTGCGGTAAAGTTATCGCTCATTCATTCTAATTCATTCCTTAATATCCTTCTATTGCTTTAACCTTCATGTTTTCAAAAGTTTTCGAATCTTTCGGAATAGAAATATTTGGAAATATCTTAACTCTCCTAATCTAATCTCTAATCAGTAGTTAAAGATACCTTTTGGACACCAGTGAGAATTTTTTGAATAGCGTGGGAATCTGGGTCGCCTCCCCCTCAAGCCCCCTCCCCTCCCTCCTCTCCCTCCAGCCCTCTCCGCCCTCGAAAAAAAAGCGACTTTTTTTTCGAAACAATAAAAAAATAAATAAATAAATAATTAAATAAATAAATAAATAAATAAATAAATTAAATAAATTAATAAGCAAATGAATCACGAAAAAAACATAAATATGCAAATCATATGTACTTTTCCAATCCCTTGGTTATCTTCTCAACCACACAGACCCCTCAATATTAATATTATATAATACTATATATATATATATATAATATATTATATTCATATATATATATATATATATATATAATATAAGCTATAATAATATATTATATATATAATTATATATATATAATATATGAACACATATGCAAAAATATATATAAATTAACGTATGCACCGGCCCCTGTGGCACCCGCACCCGCACCCGCACCCGCACCGACAGCACCTCACGACCGCCCCGTCCGGGAGTGATCACCAGGACGCAACCACCGCCAACCCACGCATATTCGGCGTCACGCACAATCAGGAAGTCAAGCATTTCATCATCATCATTCAGACTGAATCCTCCTCTCTAAAAGACACAACCAAACAACACCACCACCACCCACGTAGCCAGGAGAAACTGTCGTTTACTTCTTATGCTATTTAACACCAGCAGAACCATACGTATATGTTTTGTTCGGCCCCTACTTATTATACATTATTATTATTATTATATCTATATTATTATTATTATTATCTATTATTATTATATTAATTATTACTCTATTCCATTATTATTATTATTATTATTATTATTTTTATATTAATTATATTATAATTATTATTATATTCTTATTATCATTATTGATTATTAATTATGTATATTATCTATTATTATTATATTCATTATTATTAATTATTATTATATTATTATTATTATTATTTATTATTATTTATTATTATTCTTATTATATATTATTTATTCTTCTATTACTTAAAAATAACATACGACAACAAACCCCCACCACCACCACCCAAAACAACCCCCAACACGCCACAACCCCCCCATAAGAAAAAGCCAATTAATTTTTTCTATTTTTCTGATTATCTTTTTATCCTATCATTCTATTAAATCAAAACACTACACATACATTAAATATTTTTACAGAAATTACCATATTTACAATCATATATACTACACTAACACTAATCAAATCCTATATAAATATATATCAATATATATATATATATATATATATATATATATTACCTATATATATAATATATATATATATATTATATATATATTACTACTAAATACTTATTCCCAAAACCTCACCATATCTTATCAAATTTATATATCATCATAATTTATATACTTACCTGACTACTCATCTACTATTAAATATAGACACACACGCTTAGAAGCAGGTCTCAGAGATCTGTATCCGAAAGGTTTAGTTCGAGCCAGCTGTCCTCTATACATAAGAAGCCCTCTTTGGTTGAAGTCATCTCAGTTTCTTTGTTCCTTTTCTGATTGATACCTCACACTTCTTAGTAGCCCTAAAAGTCATTGAGGAGTTTTAACTTCCCTATATCGTCCGCTTGTATTCACATACGGTTTATCTGAATCATCTTGATTGAAAACCATATTATGAAGAGTGGGAGCTCCTTCCTTTTCTCTCATTTGTTTAATTGCAATTGCTGTTAGGTCCTTATCTTTTATCGCTTCGTAATACTCCTCAGCACCCATAAGCCATTCCCGCACTACGTTTTCAGCATCTGTTTCGACTTTATCTAACACTATTTTCAACATACCGTGAAAATTGATAATATCACTGCTCGTATAACTCAATGTTAAACCCTTAGCTTTCAGAATATGGTCTACTTCACCATTGTTTTTTAGCAATCGTACAGCGTAAGATTTAGGGCCAGTGCAAACAAAGCTGTCGGCTGTAATACCAGCACCAATTTCATCTGTCAAATCCCCAAGAAATCTTCCTGTTTGGGGTACGTGATCACCTTCTTTAGTGACAAAGATGCAACTGTCGGTGTCGCAATACAATACTCTTTGACCCAGTTTTTCAATGAGTTTGTATAGTTTGACTCTTCGGTGAGCTGTAGTGAACGCTGCGATGGCTAGATTTGTAGACCTTGAAGTATTATAAGCATAAGCAGTGTATCGTACAGAAACTATATGTTTTTGTCCAGCTACCACTACATTTTCGATTTCCAAATCGGCCTGCTTTGCCAATGCCCAGACTTTGGCGTCACTATGACATATGATGTCTTCTGTGCATGGTGCGCGTTCAGCCATTTTTCCCCAAAGAGAATTAAGACATAACTTTGCAATGAACCGTAGACCTGGATTGTTCTTGATATTAGCCTTATCTAGTTTAACACCTTCAATCCTTTCAAAAGCTTCGACGAAAATATCAAGTTCAGGATCAGTGATACCGGTGATAACTTCAGGGAACCCTGAAGCCTCAGTTTTCCATTTCAGGAATGCTTTCACATAGTCTGTGAACAATCCGACCGTAGGTTTGAATTTCCAAATTTCGAAGATCTTGGTAATCTTGTACCCCTTTTCCACAGCCAATTTTAGTTCTGGTGTTGTGTAAACATCCATAATCTCGCGTTGTCTTTCCGTGTGAGTGCACAAACCTTCGTAACCTTCTTTAGCACACGTTCGACATAGAGTAAATATTAGTCTTTCTTTATATCTCCCTGGTAAAACAGGAATGTATAAGTTTTGAGAAGGTAAAACACAAACGTAAGCCACCCCGAAATATTTATCATGCATGTTCGCTACGTATTCGGGAATGTCGGGGATTTCACTTCCTACAAGTTTCTCAGGGATGCCTGTAGGAACTCCTGAGATTTCTGAACCCATGGGTACAACGATGTGAAATCTAAGTAATAAATTTTGTTAGCACCGTCTTGTGGGAGGGTTAGAGTAATATACCAAAAGGCTCCGTACGACCCCGTACAGAGCATCACCAATAATAAGTCTATGATTTGCGACATCGTTACCTATTCTATTGACATATGGTTTCAGAAGTTCAGTACCTTCTTCTTCTTCAGGGTCTGCGTGAAGTATTCTTACCGAGCATTCGTCTTTCATTTTTTTCCATTCGCATTCCAATACCCTCACAACTTCAAAACCTGCTCTTCTGTGTGGTTCTTCTTGTAGCATGGTCATTCTATACCTATCGAGACTGGAGACACCTCTATGCTCTAGTTTACCGTCCGCACAGTTCTGATGCCCATGCCAAATACAGCCATGGAACAAGTACACTATGCGTTTCTTTTCCACTGGTCCAGCGCCGGGTGCAGATGCAGCCTCATCCATTTCCCTCCATCTCTGTTCATTCCAAAGTTTCAATTGGTTGTCTACTTGAATCTGTCTGAGAGTGACAAAAGCATCTCCGTCAATAGGTGTATAATCAACAACAGGGACCTCTGTGTATCCATCAGGATGTACGTGTTTATTTTTAAGTTTAAACAAGCGCTCACCACCATTCCGGGCATGGGTTATCCTTTGACCAGTATACATCTCCATGAACGCTATCCACCGAATACCTTCATACGAATAACATTTTTCTCCTTCCCGGCTGATATGAGCAACAGTATCAGATTTCATATAATGAGTTTTAAAAACTCTAAAACAAAGTGAAGCAATAGTACAACATTCTGTTAAACAATCTATTTGGAACATTTCAATGAACATCGTTCGGAATTTTTCAAAACTTCGACGTAAAATGTCGACGTCCTGTACACAACATTTAGTGCATTCTGATTTAATGTAATACTCTCTATTTTCGAATGAGCTATACCATTCGGTAAATTCTCGTTTCTCTGACTCCCCCATTCGCTCAATTTCAAATTATTCTCTAGCATGGATAGGATCTACATAAATAACATTAGGAAGAGTAAGAAATCTGTATGGAAATAACCCTTTAGAAACGCACCCTTAAATCCACATACATATAAGTAGCTTCTTTAAGGCACAAGGCAATGTAAAAGAGGGTATCCTTTAAATGTAATATTATGCAGGGCTGTCATAGTGATCATCTTTGTGCCTCGTTTTACAGGGTTACTAGAAATAACACTAGCACAGGGTCTTGCTAATAATTTACTGAACACAAATTGTGTGTCAAACTTACCTCCATTATGAGCTGCTACTATGATTTCATCTTTCTTATGTTTTTCCAAAAAACTGAATAAATAATTTATAAATTTGTTGACTGGAAACTTTTCAGAATCGTTTTCATCATTTAAATCCAAATGGAAAATTTCCTGACGTTTAGTTCCACATGTCTCACACTGTTCATTCCTTAATTCTTTTTCGCTGCATTTATAACAGACCAGCATGCTCACAAGTAAGTATGGTACCATATCAACAACTGATTTACAGTCTCCTTTATCCGTCTTGTTATGATTATACGTTTCCACATCATAATAAAATGTGTAAACATTTTTCTTATCCTGCCATTTCTTTTCTTTCTTTTTCAATGTTTTCATGAAACATTTATGAGCCCCTTTATCCGGGTTATGCTTCACGTCGCAAACTCCGCACTGAAT
Source organism: Trachelipus rathkii (assembly GCA_015478945.1). NCBI lineage: Eukaryota > Metazoa > Arthropoda > Malacostraca > Isopoda > Trachelipodidae > Trachelipus > Trachelipus rathkii. The sequence goes on along the minus strand of JABUQX010051417.1, from coordinate 13,641 downwards.
ATTCACACAGTCATGTTTGAACTTTCCTTGAGCCTCAGTTATCTTCATTGTATCACACAGCTCACAAATTTTTATTTTCTTACATACGTATTTGTTATTTTTTCTATGGTTCTTAAGACAATCTTCGTTATAAAAGTTACGATTACATTCAGAGCAATACTTTAAGGGAATATTATCAGCTTCAGCCCTTCCCCCACATTCATATGTGAGACACTGTTTACATTTATAATATTCACATTCTTGATGTAGATGTAAAACCATATTTGCAACAAAGCTGTGACATTGTCTACAAAAAATTTGACCCTTTATATTCTTTGGATTCACACTACCTATTGTTAATTTGATTTTATCGTTGGGAAGAAGGTAATAATAATGAGTATTGACAGCGTCATACCCAATTATATACAAATCTTTATCCCTGTCAATTTCTCTTGGTTTATAAACTACATGCAACTTTTCATCTTTATCGTTTCTGTAGACAAATATCCTACAATTTGAGACCCGTTCTATTATAGCAAATTTATCAACCGTCAAAGGGTCAGCATAATTTAAACCGCACAGATCGGCTATATCCTTCTCTAATTTTACTATAGTATCAATTTGAACGTGATTTATCTTTTTTTTCGGTAACAACTTTTACACAGGCAGCTATAGATTTAAATCCACAGCCAACTGCATCTATCCTCTTGTCAAACCTACTTGCTAATTAATGACTTGTGATAAGATCAGGGTGGATAAATTTAATTTGACCAGGTATTAGGGGACCATTTCCTTCAGGGTTATGCATTACCTGGACTTCGACGATAAAATCACTGAACGTTGCTTTATCGCCTGACTGAAAGGCTTGTTCTAGTCGGGTGCACAAAGTTGACACCAAGTTATCATTATCCTTTACATGTTTTTGGGCAAGGTTGACATGGAATTCGTTGCGAGCCCCATCATTGAAAGTAAACCAAAATCTTGCTTTGTATTCTCCATAGTTCACCTCCTTTTTTAGATGTTCAACAATAGCTTGAATGACCCTTCTGAAAGCATCCTCAATATCAAGACCTTGTCTGAACACATTTTCTTCATTCACCCTTATTCTGTATCGATGAGTATCAATGACCCCTGAATTTCTAGAGACAGCCATCGTTTTTATTTCAAGTAATTCAGCTGTAAAATCTTCTTCATCGCCATCATCATCATCATCACGTTTTCTTTTGTTATTCTTCTGTAAAAGAGAATCAATCATAAATATACTAGTAATAACATAACATTAACCTTAACCTAACTTTACTCTACTTTTAACTGATTCTAACATTTTTTTCTTAATATGCTTTTTAAATGTAATTACACTTACAGGTTATCCCAACCTTCTTACTTTAATTAATAATTCATTGAAACAATTTCGTGAATTACACTTACCCCGTCTTTTGAGTTATCACAAGAATCAACATCCATCGGTATTCCTCTGTGATCGTTCATGCCACTGGTTCCTGCTCCGGGATCGTTGACCGATGACCCTCTTTTCTTAACATCACGATTTTGAAGACCACGTTTAGCACGTACAATTTTACGCTCTTCACGAGGTGGTTCATCATCTCCGTGGTTCCCATTATTAGATGAAGAACCGTTGTTGTTGTTGTTGTTGTTGTTGTTGTTGTTGTTGTTGTTGTTGTTGTTGTTGTTGTTGTTGTTGTTGTTGTTGTTGTTGTTGTTGTTGTTGTCGTTGTTGTCGTTGTTGTTGTTGTTGTTGTTGTTGTTGTTGTTGTTGTGTTGTTTGCTTTGTTGTTGTTGTTGTTGTTGTTGTTGTTGTTGTTGTTGTTGTTGTTGTTGTTGTTGTTGTGGTAGTTGTAGTTGTTGTTGTGCGCTCGTCCTCCTCCTCTTCCGGTGTTAAGACCACTAGCTCCAGTAACGTAACAGAAAGGACGGAACTGAAATAATATATAATCACCAAAATAAATAAAAGCTTTCAAAAATAAATAAAACTTGTAAAATTAAAAAATAATAAAAATTTGTGAAAAAATAAAAATTAAATTTTATTTTTAAAATTAAAATTAAAAAATAATAACAAGACTGAGAAAAAAAATGAAAATTAAAAAATAATAACAAGACTTACAGCGAACATTTTCATGAGGGTGTTCATTTTTCCCGCGTTGAAAATATTTAGTTGAGCCATCCTGATGATTCTTAACAAGATCTGTAATAAATATTATTATTATTATTATTATTATTATTATTATTATTATTATTATTATTATTATTATTATTATTATTATTATTATTATTATTATTATTATTATTATTATTATTATTATTATTATTATTATTATTCACCAATACTACACAAATAATCATCATTAATTATTATGCCATCATTATTATATTATTAAATACATTCAAATGATATCAAATTATCTATTAAACATTCATCCTCAAATCTAATAACCTACATACTTGATAACAGACGTATGTTTTCCAATAAACTTAAATTAATTATAATCTTATACACATATAACATAAAATATATTATCTAAAGTAAAAATTAGCTTAGCATGTTTATTTTATTATTATTATTGTTATTGCCAGTCGTACCTGGCAAACATACCTAGAGTAACTATCACAGAGATGAGGACACTTTGACAGCTACATTATAACTAACAGTAAACGAGCCGTCATCTCTTAAATATAAAATTCCTAACATTACGCAATCCTTATTAACTCCACCCTCTTTTTCAAAAATATCATTCCGTAACAAGAAACATTAGACCCCGTCCCCACCTTTTTGCATCTTTATATATAAATAACAAATTCAACTATAAAAGCAAGATAAATCATAAAAATACTAATATGATATACACTCGACAACCTAACAATCTTATACACAAAATCAGACCATAACAAATCAATACTAATAACATGAATACAACATGAGACAATACAACTATCACAACTTTCCAACATATCTCAACACTATCATTATTATTCAAACAAAACAGTTTAACAAAAAATCACAAGCTTTTAAACATACCTACCGCATCCAAACACCTAACCACAAAATTACATCCAATAACTAACATATTCATAACCTAATCATTAAAATAGCGACAAATACACACAATGCTTCAAAAACACAACAATATCAAATATTGATAAGATTTTTTAGTTACAAGCTGCCTGACGTTGACAATTTAAGGTTCAAATTACGTTAAATACTTTCAATCATATATTTCTAACACTATTATTCAAAAGTTGTATCATTCATTTTTAAGCCTTCGTGACGTATTTTTATTGTTACAAACACATACATATCAACAAAAATAATAAGATACATCTATATCTAACAACCTCGGATACTCTAAATAAACACTAACCATAACAATTCAAACTAACAACATTAATAACTACAAATAATATAAACTACCTACGCCCTTTCCTGCTTACAACAAGCGATTATATATATTTAACTTATTCTTTAAAACAAATTACAACTAAAATAAGGTCTTATAATATATTCTTTAAAAATATCTTTTCTATAAAAACTATCTATATTTTAATTTATCTGCTTAAACATATTCTTCGACTAAAAATTTTCCTAGTCTTTTATAACTTTAAAAAAATCTAACAAGTTGACCAAAAATATAAAACATAAAACACCTAACATAATAAACCTTAAATAAATAATCTGTTTAATATATAGCGTAGTAAACATAAAATTAAACATCCAAACCTACAAAAAACCAATTCAGCAGAAATAACTGACGTTCTACAACCCTACCATATCGAACTTTACGTGAAACAGTGTTAACATCCACTATATTAATTAAAAAACATTAACAAAAATTATCACAACGTACTCCCAACAAACTATATCTACTCCAGAAATTTCACACAATAAACTAACATCATCATCATCCTAACTAATAAACACAATACAAAACCTATACAACCTTATAATCGAATAAATACTAACTAACAAAGTTCATACGTAACAACCACTAAATAACTAACAATCATCACATAACACCATACGAACTAATTTGTCTTACACTTAAGTATCAAAACAAGCATAAAATTTCAAACTCCCCACGTTCTCAACAACGGCAATACCTATGATTCTTACACATGTCCACGACTAACAAATTATTAAAACATTTCCTAATACTATATACCAAAAAACCCATTAGTATGAAAAAAAATAACGATTACCAATAATAAACCACCCCATCCATTCTTATTTATCTTATTAGCATTTAAAAACCCTTTACAACATCTATCGTTAATGAAGTATACATCTCTTAAAAACACAAATGAACTCTCAAGAAGTGGTAACTTTAAAGGTATGTAAAATTTCCTCTTAATATAAAATTAAACGATTTTTAACATAACGAAATTTTGTAAATCTATCTAATAACTTAACTTCGCATCTTAAATTCTTCGACAACTTACACTCCATTAGAATGAGACAATTTTAATTCATAATTCCTATCCGAAAATTAACTTTCTATTAAGTACTACTTTGATAAATTAAAAGTACATTCTCACACTACCACTATCTATCATCAATCATAAGACGCAAAAATCAACTCTTTTATCACGACATAACAATAGAATCAATTACTTAAACCTAATCAACGAATCCGACCAACTCCTTTTTAATTAAAAAATATACACTTTAAAAACACAAAAATATCTAAAAATTAATAATATTTATTAACTACAACATAACCCTCATTTATACTTATACAACTATACACAATTGTTCTCAATCACAAACACCCATTTGGCACTCCCTCAACCTTTAAAATCACCTTCCTTATGAAAAAAAAAATCTCAACAAAAACAATCTTTAAAATATCACAAATCATCTACCACATCAACAACAACTTAAGTTAAACATAAACTAAGCTCAACAGTATTTTTAAATTTAACCTTCTAAGACAACCAACTGATTAAATATTTGATAAAATATTATTAATTTACTTAATATCATTTTAATATCAATAACATATCAAAAATTTTTTTCTATGATTTCTTTTCCTATATAATAAATAAATATATATATATAATATATAATAGTATACATAGTTAAATAAGAAGTAATATACTATATAAATATATATAGTAATACTAATAAAATATAATAATATATTAAAAACTAACAACATCCAAAAAACTTCTTTTTCTTCAATTCTCAACATACAATTTTATACATTAACATTATTTAAACAAAAATACCATAACCGTTTAAACATACAACCATTATATACTAACTAACAAATTTCACATAAAAACTAACATTCATCCACAAACAAAATATAATAAAAATTAAACCAACACATCTTAAGCAATAATAAACTGCTAACCTAACAAAACCACACTTAACATTTTAATAGTTTAAACACCAAAAATTAATGTTTATTCTCTAAACTAAAAACAACAAACATATTAACACACAAACCACAATAAAACATCCCCAACACAACAACAAAGCTTACATAAACATTAAAACCATTTTCATTTCATAACCATAAATCCCAATAAAAATAACATAATAAAATAATCAACATATAATTTAAAATATAAACCATCTAATCATACGAAGAATTCTTATAAACTCCATACAAATGGAGCCACAAACCCATCCTAAAAATTAATCATAAATACAACTTTCCACAAAACCATTCTATCATATCTTCAACATCACTCACTCCTGAAAACATAATAAATTCCTTAGTTAGGTTGGCAAACAATCCATATTTCATTAAATATCTTATATTAAATGTTTCTTTATTAATTAATCCTCTTGATCAACACAACTAAATACTGAAATCCAATTTCATTAACATGAAAAAGGTAAATTCAGGAACCCAAACTTGAAAACCATACACCTACCTGATTCACACATCATATTTCCAATATTACGCGTACATCAATACTTAACTACAATCGAAACCACATATTAATACCGCTCAACCTTACTCTATTCATCAAAACATCACAGCACCATACTCACCTATCCAATCCACCAAAATGTTAAATGAACTTCTTCCAATTAATTGAAAATCATATACTTCACCTCCAATTAACCATAACGTAAAAAATCTTCCCTGTTACAGAAGAAACAAATAGAATGTCGTTGATACAAAAACCCCGTAAAAATACCTTAATCAAACAATCATCATATCAAACACAGTAAAAATTCTACTTCAACATCTATGTATAAACAAACCAGATTAAGTCTTCAACAAATCCAAATAAGTAAACAAAACACATGCAAAACAAGGATTTTCAAAATTCAAAAAATTCAGAATTTTTTTTTATTTTAAATTACTTATTTCTAACTATATTAATAAGATAACAAAGATATTATTACAAAAGAACGCAATAAACTCACCTTGATAAATTGCCACGGTCATTGAAGCTTCTTATTTAGTATAACTTCTAATAAAATAAGTAACAACTACAAACCTACACAGCCTAACCTATAAAATACAAATTAACCAATACCATACTACAATAGCTAAAACGAAACATTACATCAAACTACACTATCACACTTTTCAACATCTCTAACAATCAATATAATTTATTAATTATCTCTTTAACTACACCCCCCCTTCAAAAATGTCAACATGAAACATAAAATATTATCCTGAACCACTACAAAATACAAACTATAGATAAAACAAATAAATTCTTCAACTCAACACAACTTTAGCAAAAACACTATATATATAAAATCCCCCCCCCCACCCCCCCCCCCGCCCCCCCCCCCCTCCCGCGCGCCCCCAGGGACCATTTACACCCCCCCCCCCCCCCCCCCCCACCCCCCCCCCCCCCCCGCCCCCCCCCCCCCCCCCCCGGCCCTACTCGATATTGTATCATAATCAGATCAAAACTAATCAACCTAACCATATTCACAAAGAACTCACCTACTCATCATCACATCTCTCGCATTTAACCACATAATATCACACAAAATCAATGACTCTAATAAATCAGTTGATTCCACAACGAATAAACTTAAACATAACAAAGTTAACCAAACATAAACGACAAAAAAATTGATCTATTACAATCCAGAAATATATTCAATTAACAACTGAGCATAATAAACTAACTTAAAATTATTTCCTTAAAATATAATATGCTACAAAATCAATAAAAGTTGTGCTGTCATTTTACACAAGTTTCCAAGCGGTACGCATAATAATCCTGTACAAAAACTCATCAGTCCTACAAAATCATTTACACATTCTCATATTAATATGTAAACAAACTACCTAACTTACAATCATCATAAAACACCAAAATATCAAATCAAACTTACCTCCGATATAAAATCAAACCCCCATTAATTGACCTCACAATCACCCAATTTTTAACTGCTACCCCATCTAACCCACCCTCGTCTTATTCCCAAACCCTCACACCCCGGTCTGAACTCCCTCTCAACTCAACCCCTCATCCTCCCCCTATTGTCTGCCTCCAAAATACCTAATACTCTATAAAACCTTATTTTCTATTAGTACATGATAAATGATACTGATAGCAATGCGTGAGGCGAAGACGAGCGATGTCCGTGTCTAGTGCATAACATATAGCGGTGAAATACTACTCATAACTTACATACTTTTTAAAACGTATCTATATTCTTATAATGCATCAACAACACAAAAAAACCAATTTCATATTTAAAGCTTATAAAAAACTTTACTAACAATATTCATTTATAAGATATAAAACATTTACTTTTAAACCTTTAGTTTTAAATTTTTTAAATAACACTATATTAGAAAATATATTTAATAATTACTTCTTAACGACAAATTAAAACATACCTAGTTAATTTCTAAAATATCTTAACTTTCAATATCAATACATACTAAGCACCACTATATAAAACTCACTCCAATCGAACATCTTCCAAATCACCTCTTCAACTATAATACCATTGTTAAAAAAATAGAAAGATCACTTATGTTAATAAAGCATTAAAATTCATTTATTGGATTAAATTAAAAATTTTTGATTTCTAAAAAAGACTTAAAATAAATAATATTAATAAACATCCCTGTCACTTGTCGACTTCAGTCTCATTAATTATACTGTACTATTAATAACTTAATATAAATATCCTTAATGTTAAATCTATGAATTACCAATTCCTGAACCAAAGAAATCATCGGAATTACCAATCCTGAACCATAGAAACCATCGGATTTACCAATTTCTAAGTAGGATACATAGGAATTACCAACTGTGACAGAAAGAAATATAGGGGAGAGCGACGCAAGTGGAGAGCCGAAATCGGACAGAGCGAAGAGCCGCACAGAGGAGAGGAAAAACAAATATTACCGAGGGGGGATGAGCCAAGCAGGCCGGCGCCCCACAAGCGCCGGGAGCCAAACAGAAGGCCACCCCGACAACACGAACAAACATCCGAACAAAAGGAGAGAGACTCGCAAGATAACCATTGATTAAGAAAAGCATAATATGATCATTCATAGATTCGATTATGATGAGATTGTAACCTATCTCTGATGTGTATGAGAAGGAAAGCTCAGAAATACCATAATGATGATAGAAGAGAGATATACATACAGAATTGCACCCAGAGAAAACAGATGTAGCACCCTGCATTGAAAAGAGAAGAAGTAAAAGCATTGCCCCGGACCCGTGTCGTGAAGGCGTGACCCAAAACAAAACTGTACATACTGCGACTGTCCGACTGCCTGACGAGCAGAGGCGCAACGGGGAAAAAGACAATCTCGAATACGAACTCGTATCGCCGCGAAACCCGCCACAGACTCCCGACCGCAACCCACGACAGGACGCAAGACCGGACGCGCCGCACGACGCGACGCCCGTTACACCGAACAGCACCATTCGAACTCATAGTGAAGTATCTAACAAATATTAGATCGTAAAAGACACCGGAAAGCTGATGGATGAAGAGTAGAGCTGTCAGTGAGGAAGGTATGGAGGACGTATGGACCATGATGTGAGGACGCTGTAGCTACTAGGAAGAATCGGAAGAAAGGAGGTACATAGCGCAGTGAACCGGAGTGAGGAGCCGAGCAAGGAGGAGGAGGCGGAGGAGGAGAAGTAAAGGAGGAATAGGAAGGACGGTACAGGATGAGACTAAGTGAAAGGTTAGAAAGAAATATAGGATAAGCGCTAAAGACTAATGGTAAAAACAGTATCGAGGAAGGACAGCAGTTCAGAGTCTAGACGATGGAGGTAATGAGGTTACACGTCAGACAAAGCTTCCAAGGTAAACATCTATGAGTTAAGACAGGAGAAAGAGAAACTAAACTAAAGTGGTAAGCGAGAGGCCAAAAAGAAGGAAATGCCATACTGCACGAAGAGGGGATATAGGAAGGGGTGAATGCGAGCTCCAAATCTATAGGGGAAACGGAGACGCGCGTACAAGGAAGGTTACCACTACGAACGCCCATAATCGAACCCGATGAAAGGGCCTGAAGTGGGGCCGCGAAAAGGAGACAGTACATCAGAGGTAGGCACGGAGGCAGCGAATCACAAAAACTGTAACGTCGCCAACCTAGGCGACGCCCACGAACATATAGGTCGGGGTTGGAACCCAAAGGAAAAATTCAGGAAAAAAAACAAGGTTGTGGAGGGAAGCAGTATAGTGAATAGCAGGACCCATTACCTAATGCCAATAATGTTTAAAATCTCAGGAAAAGGGTAAGAAAAATGAGCCACCGAAGAGTCATAAGAAAGATAGATAACGCATAAGTCCCCAACGAAGTTAAAGGAAATGTATAAAAAAGATATAGAAGAATGAAATAAGTAAATATTAGACGCGCGCGGGGCGGACACGCCTGCACGGGGAGTGAAGGGGGGAGAGAGCATATAAAGATTAATGTAAATAGGTCCGTATGATATGTGTAAAGGAAATATGAGATGGAGGAGGATGGTAGGAGGAGGAGGATGATAGCAGCTATGTGGAGAGAGAGACAAGTGATAACCGGTATATGTAGCCCCGGGTAGTGGTACCGGCTGTGCAGGTCGTAATAGAGTTGGCCGACATATGATAACAAAGTGGTAGCATGCAAAAGTATAAGAATAGGATAATAATTCAGATGAGACTTACCCCGAAGAAGAAAGTAAACCGGCTAATGTATAAGTACCCCAAGAGGGATAAATAGTAATAGTGAAGTCTGAAAAGGATTTGATGAAGTACCCAGAGGTGACATCGAGTGGGAACCAAAAAAATAGTCTAGAGACAACGCTGCTTTTTAACCTGGTGATGAACGAATAGGAAGCGAATGTTTGATGGCTTCGCACAAATGGAAACCTGCCAATAACAACTGGCAAACGGCGGGACAAAAAAAAAGCGCGGGACTAAGGGAGGTAGTTTGAAAAGGGTATACCTAATCATAGGGGAAAGACATCACACCGCCCATAGGTAGGTAAGAGAAATGACACAACACAGATATTTGAAAAGTAAATTGTGTATGAATTTAAACAACCGTGAAAGACCATGAAATATGAAAACATCGCTGTAATCGAAAGAATTAGAAGAAAATATAAGAAATTTAGATAGAAGTAGAATGATTTTGCAGTTAAAGTAGAAACAAAGAAAGAATGAAAGATAAAGAAAGGAATGAAAAGAAGAAGGAAGAAGAAGAGAGGAGAATAGATAAGGAAGAGAGAAAGAATGGAAAGAAATTACTAAAAAAAATAAATAAGAAAAATGAAAGAAGTATAAAGAAGAAGATAGGAAGAAGAATAGAAAAAGTAATAGAAGAAGAAGGAAGAAGTACATAGAAGAATGAGTGGCCTAATAGGGGAAGGTAGGGGAGACAGGGTAAGGACGTGGTATAAGGCTAGTAAGAGGACGAGTAGAGGCGAGATGGCGGGAGGCGGGAGGACGGGAAGGGCGCAGGAGGCGTAAGAAGGGACTGAGAGAGGACGGAGCTAAAAAAAAACAATCATAAAAAAAAATGATGAGTAAGATAATCTAGCTTAAATGTTTAAACATCCGTGGGTGTGGGGAAAAAGCCGACGCGGGACAGGCTGGACATTAAAAAAAGGCGACGAAAGACGGCGAGGGAGGGAGGAGATGCGACTTGCACAGCGCAAGAAAGAATCTACAGAGAATATCTAAAAAGACAACGAGTAACATACAAGATGATACAGACGCAGATAGGTAGAAGAAATGCACCAAGACACCATTGATAGATAGAAAAGATAATCTTCTATATTTCAAAATTGAGCGTATGACCTGCACGATAATTCACTCATTTTCAAAGAATAAGATTCAATAGATGATTGACGCGACGACGATAAACCTGATGTATTTCCTAGTATTCCAAACAGACATGATGAGAGCCTACATGACAGGAGGAGACAGGCTAGTGTACAAGAGAGGGTAAAACCCCGTAGAAGGATGTAGATAGAGATGGAAAAAAGCCCCCGCAAGAAAACCTACAAAGCGCGGTGTACGTCCCCATGTCAACCTAGAAGTGGGATCCCTCCCACCTCATAAGACCACGCCGGGGGGGAGAAAAAGGGAGAACACCATAATTGTGTGGGAGCGGCCCGAGGACCCCAGCGTGGACACCGAGACCACCACGCACACACGGGGGGCACGCATGTAGGATACGGAAGCCCCCGGTTAAACCGGCACTCTCCGGGTGCCCACCACGCTGACCGGGAGGTCCAATCGCGGCGCGGTTACGTCTACTTCAAGCACAAACCAGGACAAGCGAGCGAACTCGCTCGCGACCAGTTGGCGGGTCGCCACGAAATACGCAAACCCGAGAGCAGTAGGTAAGAAAGAAAAGAATCCCGGCAGTACGGTAACCAGGGCCAGTGAAGGCCGGGACCCTGGAAGGAGAGAGAAGACACCCAAACAAGCGGAGAGGGAGCGAGAGCCACCGCGCAAAGGGAGGGGAGAACCACCGAAAGCGCGGGGAGAGGGAGAGACGGAACTGCCCGCCGGAAGGAGGAGAAACAAGCCGAAAGGGAGGGAGGAGGGGACACACACAAGAGGGGGGGCAGGCCAAACACCGAGCGAAGCGCAGGAGGAACCAGAGCAAAGCCCCGGCGAAGAGGAGGAGCAGGCGGAGGGGCGGTCGAAAGAGGGGACAACAGGGACACAAAGAAACGGGACGGGAGGGAGCGGGGCAGGGCCCAGAGAGGGGGCGGGCGGTGCACGAGAGGCGGAAACCGCACGAACAGGGGCGACAACCGGGGGAAGAATAACAAAGGCACGCAGGCGAAGAGAGGACGGGGCCGGAAGAAGGAGGACCGCGGCAGGGGACACGAAAACGAGAGCGCCAGGGACGCCGAAGGCAGGCGGCAGGCGCGCAAGGGGGGCCCACGAGGGGGGCCGGCCGGGACAGAGAGGGACAACACGGGAAAACGAGGGGACGGGTAAAGCGGAGCAGGGCAAGAGAGGGGGGCGCGGACGTACGACGAGCAGAAGACGCACAGGCACAGGGAAGAAAAACCAAAGGAATCACAGGCAGCCCCGCGGAATGCGGCGGGGACGGGGCTAACTCACTGAGCGACCGCCGAAGCGGGCGCTCAATTCTCGAGACAGTCGGACTAGAATGGACTTCTCTCTAGTCTGTAACACGAATCCTAAGCGAATTGACCAACTGAGACAGCGAAAACTCCCATGTCTGCGAGTACCAGGAAATTAAATCTTAAAAAAACATTTGCTACGACAATTCTTCCCATCTACAAGCATGCAGAAATATACATTTCGTTCTTACAAGTAAACCAATGTTGTATATTTTTTAAATCAACAACAACTTATTAAAGCACTGTCCACCTCTCTCCTCGTAAAAGTAATAACCTCCCTCCCACAATGAGCCAAGATAAATATCACCAAGACCACAACTGCGCAGCATACCAATATCTAAACCCCTAAACAATAAACCCGCACTAAACATACAACAAATCGAATTGGTATGTGCTAGTAGCACCGTAATTTCTAATTTCTTTTTATAACCGAATGGTGTGTATTACGAGTGAACTACAAAATTTTAATCATGCCCACATAACCCTCAACACAAAATCCAATAAGAGTGGCGTAATGGTTATTCACAAAACTATATATTTAAAATTCTTGTTAATGCGCCTCTTGTAAAAACAAACCAATCAACTCTCGAAATGTGCTTCGGTTAGAGTTATTGTTTTGCTTTGAAACTTAGTACAGTGCATCCAGTTAACGATCAAAAATGATGTAATTCAGGTGTTCTAGGCTAGCTCCGAGTAGTATATATTTACTTATGATGTACAAAAACTTAGCATGTACTCGACACAGAATATTATTCCATCATCGTTCTAACAAATTGATAAATTTACATAATGAAAGGATAATATCGAATATAAAACTCTTTAAACAAGAGATGAAAAAGAGTAACAGAACAAAAACTTAACTCTTTATATTAAAACTATAATTTATAAAGTTAGAGTAATAGTTACTGTGGAATATCTTTGAACAGAAATTGAGCCTTTGATTGATATGAAAAGTGAGATGATATGGCGAGTGGAATTTTCAAATAGAAATGATCTGACTAAAAAGATTCATCAATTATTATATTTTAACACTCAGCTATAGAGATCACATAAATCGATTTAGAGAAGAGCAATAGTAGCACTTGAATGAAAAAT
>JABUQX010051416.1:60000-64324 GCA_015478945.1 Trachelipus rathkii | reverse complement strand
GTTGTACTTCGTTCAGTTTCGTTGGAACCGTTTTCGCATTTATCGTGCGAAACGCTTTCGCGTTTTTCGTGCGCCACTTCAGTAAAGTGATAGGAGAACGAGAGTTTTTCCAAGCCCGATACGCATTGTCTCTCTCCTGAATGTCGAGAGAACAAGCTCTATCGAACCATGGATTTTGAGGAAAAAAGATTTAGTTGAAGATGGAATGAACCTGCTCATCCCATCGGCGATTACGGCCCTACCTTTTCAGCGGTTACCAAGGCATCCCTCGAGTCAAAGCAGGATTCACTCCAAGAGTAGTTAGCGAGAAACGCAAGGCAACCCAATTGGCCCGATTAAAGTGCCAGAAATTACGTTTGGGGGCATGGTGGAACTGCTGGAGAAAAAGTATTAAAATTAAGAGCTATAAGATTGTGGTCAGAGTTACCAATAGGAGGAAAGATGGTGTATTTATAACGAGAAGGAGTAGTGGTGAAACATAAATCGAGCGTGTTTAAGAATTGGTTATGTCGATCTGGGATTTGTGTGTGTTCCTTAATTAACTGTTCCAGATCGTTGAGAATACTGAATGTATGTATATATATATATATATATATATATATATATATATATATAACTATACTATATATATATATATATATATATATATATATATATATATATATATATATATATATATATATATATATATATATATATATATATATATATATATATATATATATATATATATTTATATATTATAGGAATGTACCGATAGTATCGGTATCGGTATCGGTATCGGCAGTATCGGCCATTTTTTTGTATCGGTATTGGTTAATATGGCCGATACTTGCCCGACACTTCTTACTTTTTGGGTGAAAAATTTTGAGAAACTTTTAGATTCAATAAAAAATCTAGTTCGATATATATAGCTAGTACTATGTTATGTTTTTTTTTTCCTAAACTTCTTAGTTTTTTAGCCTTTCTCCAACTTGGGTTTTAGCGTAACATTTACCTATTTGGATAGCTATTATTATAATTTATACAGATTTAGGTTCTACTTTTTTAGTTGATCAATAGTATTTTTTTTTTTTTTTTTTTTTGTACTCGATTTCGTGAGAGTGTGTGAGTGCGTGAGTGTTTTTAAACTTTCTGGATTATTCACATTTTAGATATTTTCTGTAAATAGAGTTTTACCGTTTTAAAATTTCAGGTTTTAAATTTAGGTTTTAGCGTACGAATAATTTTTCCTCATTTTTCCTTTGGTTTTTGTCTGTTTGTTTCTGTCTCTTTTTTTGTGATTGTGTGTGCGTGTATGATAGCAGATTTGCAGAGGTGAGGGCTCTCTATTGACTTTACCAACATCAGTGGTTTGCACTCTAACTCTGAATTCATGGAATACCACCTCTCTAACTCTAACCCTAATGTTTTGCTCTTGTCTGAGACCCAGAATGCTAAGAATTCATCCTCCAACTCGTTTAATATATCCAACTGTAACTTATTTCATAATTTCTGTCTGAAGGGTGGAGTATGCGCCTATGTAAACATAAACACTCCTATAACACGTCTCGAGAATCTCGAATCTAATAACTTCGATGTTCTGTGGCTTAAAAACTTTCTTCCTTCTACTACAATTATCTTATGCTTCTACTACTGTTCTCCTAACAGAAAAGATTTTCATGGCTTTTTTGATTACCTTACTACTTCTCACTAGACTGTTATATCTTCTTATCCAAATACTGAGGTCCCCTATTTAGGGGATTTCAATGTACACAACACAATGGTTGGGTTCCTCTCATACTGATTTAGGTGGTTAGGAAGCCGAATCATTTAGTATTCTCAACGATCTGGAGCAACTAATTAAAGAACCTACACACATTCCTGATCGTCTCAACCGATTCTTGAACACACTTGCCATATGTTTCACCACCAGTCCTTCTCTCTATAAATACACCACCTTCGCTCCTATCGGTAAATCTGACCACAACCTAATATCTATCTATTAATTTTAATATTTTCCCTCCAACATCTTCACATTGCCCTATGCGAGTTTTTTGGCACTTTGATCGGGCCTATTGGGGGGCATTGCGTTGCTTTTACGCTAGCTATAACTGGAGTTACTGCTTTGACTCTGAAGACGCTTCAACTTCTGCCGATAAAGTGGGAGCTGTAATCGTTGACGGTATGAGCAGGTTCATTCCTTCTTCGACTAAATCTTTTTCTCCTCATAATCCATGGTTCGATCGTGCTTGTTCTGTGGCCATTCAGGCTAGAGACAGTGCGTATCAGGTGTGGAAAAATTTTCGTTCTCCTATCACTCTTGCTAATTTTCATTCGGCTAGAAATTGTTGCAGGGATACTCTTCGACGAGCAAAGCGGACTTTCATTAAACGAAAGGGCGCTGACCTCTTTGGTTCTCTTACTGAAAAATCTTTCTAGCCTCTTGCCAAAAACATCTCTAACAACTTCTGTAAAACATCCTTTCCTAATCTTATTCCAACTGAAAAGACCAATCTCTTTGGCCTCCTATTTTCCTCTAACTCAACCCTGGACGATTCTGTCATTTCTCTTCCTCCTCCTCCTCCTCCTCCTCCTCCTCCTCTCAGGTGTCTATGCTCTTACCTGTGATTACATTTGATAGGGTTCATGGGCTCCTGAAATCTATGAACGTTATGAAGGCGGGTGGCCCAAATGGCATTCCTCTCTGAGTTTTGAGAGAGTGTGCTTCTGTGCTGATCCCGCCCCTCGTTCAACTATATTCTCTATGCCTCAATACTATTACTTTCCCTCAGTGTTGGAAGCGCGCATATGTCCAACCTATTCCGAAAAAGGATGCCGCTCTGATCCTTTTAACTATCGCCCAATAGCTTTAACTTGTATTCTATCTAAGATCTTTGAAACCCTTCTCAACTCTCACTTCTTAGACCATCTGGAATCTCATTGAATTCTTTCCGATTGCCAGTACTGCTTTCGGAGCTCGAGGTCTACTGGTGATATACTTTCCTATTTAACAGATTTATGGTTTTCCAAACTTAGGAACTTCGGGGAGACTTGTGTGGTGGCACTTGCCATATCCAAAGCATTTGACCGGGTATGGCACACATCACTGCTCTCCAAGCTCCCCTTCTTTGGGTTTCCTCCTTCTCTTTCCTTACTTATGTCTAGCTTTTTTTCAAATCGCTCAATATCGGCTGTTTTTGATGGGGCAACTTCTTCTTTTTCTGTCAATAGTGGTGTTCTTCAGGGTTCTGTCTTATCTCCTACTTTATTCCTGCTTTTCATTATTGATCTTCTCACCAGCACATCTAACTCTATCCGCTCATATGCCGATGACTCGACCCTTCATTCTTCAACTCATTTCAATTCTGCTCCCTCTTTTACTTCAAGAATTGCCAATTCTTTCCAATTCTATTACTGCTGATTTGGATAGAATTTCCGGGTGAGGTTGTCTCAACCTTATGAAATTTAATTCCTTAAAAACCCAACTTCTACAAATCTCCCTCTTTAAGATACCTAAGTTTCCTATCTCTTTCGACGGTTCTCTCGTCTCTCCTGATGGCAATATAAACATCCTTGGCCTTAACATAAACAAAAAAATGTCTTGAAAACCTCAAATCACAACGGTTGCTAAGGCGGCCTCAAAGAAACTGGGAGTTCTGTTTAGACTGCGAGACGTTTTTCCTCTTCTCAGTTACTCCAGCTATACTAGGGTCTCATCCGCCCTTGTATACAGTACTGCTCTCATATCTTTGGGGGGGGGTTCTGGTTTCACCCGGCTTTTGGATAGGGTCAAGTCAATGGCCAAAAGGCTTATAAACTATCCTGCACTTTCTAGTTCATCTGACCCTTTATCTTTGCGGCGCGATGTTGATGCTTTATCTCTTTTCTATAGGTACAGTAGCGGCAAGTGCTAGAGGGAACTTTACACTCGCGTACCACCACCTTTATGACGCCCTCGTAGCACAAAGGGAGCTGTGTGGGCACATGAGTTTTGTGTTGATATTAGTAACTCCAGACTAGTTCGCTCGGATCTTCCTTCTTTCCTGTCACCTCTATTATGTGGAATTCTCTTCCGTCATCTGTGTTTCCTACTTAATTTAATCTCCCTCACTTTAAAGCCTGCGTCTGTGCTCATCTGCGTTATTTGTGTTAGATGAATGTTTGAGTCGTTCAACACCCCCTCCTTGAATAGGGTTCTGCCCTTGAGCGGCGGGGACAACTGCAAAAAAAAATATATAAATAAAATGTTCTAAAAATGAATTCCCTAAGCTAGCTGAAACCCCACAAGAATTGCATCCGACGGTGAACCACTTCTAGAATGCATTTAAATAGCATAACTGAG
>JABUQX010051416.1:50000-52500 GCA_015478945.1 Trachelipus rathkii | reverse complement strand
TTCTCTAAAATGAAAATAGATCAGTTTGAAAACAGCGGTGTCAAGGTAACAAAAGCAAAGTTTGAATGGAATAATAATATTTTTCTTTACTTTCAACGCAGAAACAATTGGGAAATAATGCTTTCAAAGCAAAGACAAAAAAAAATCCTTTTTTTACATATTGTAATCTATTTGCCAATGCCATCACTAAAAAGGTTAACGATAAATTCATAGTATATTATAAAACTAAAAACTTAGCCAGAAAAAAAGAGGAAGAAAACAAATTAAAATTAATTTTGAAAGAGCATGTTAAAACAAAAGACGGGAAGAAGCTTATATTAAGATTTTACTATAAACCATTGAAACTGAGCTCGTGCTTTTCTACTCGTGAAGCACTTTCGAACGGCGAGAGTAGGAACGTTGTTTACCGAGTTTAATGTTCTGAAAGTGCATGTAACGCCGCTTATATCAGATACACAACGAATCCCCTCAACATGAGAATGTCGCAACACAAGTATTAGCCGAGTAAATTATTTCAACATTTTAAAGAAGAACACCACAAAAATCCCGAAAACAACGTGAAAGAAAGCTTCTCTATCATAAAAAGAAAAAAATGAATTTTATGAATTGCGCCTTAAAGAAACATAAACCAGTAATAAATATAAAATATTATGAAATGTCCAATTTTTTAAACATCTTTAAAAAACAAAAAAAAGTCATTGTACCTTAACTATTGTAACTTTTAAAATTATAATTAATTTTATTTAATTATTTTTGTTATTAATTTATGCGATATTTATGTAATCAAAATTGTTAAAATCTAAGATATAAAAAGTATTCCTTGAAAATGTCTGAGGTATACTGGCGAAATCTTGGTGCTGTAATAAAATCAGTAGTTTTATTTTATTCTAGGAAAATATTAAGGAATATTTTTCAGTTCAAAGAAATATTTTCAGAAGACTTGAAGGAGTAACAAAATCATACATTAAAATAAATGCTGATACTGAGTTTTTGGAAATATGTTTGAGGAATCAGCTCCTCCCAAAATTTTAGGATTTTAAACTGTACAATCCAACAGCCAAATACAAACCTGAGACTAAAAATTATAAGTCATCACATCTAGAGAGAGAACTAAGTAACAAAAAGTGGAACTTTCTATATTATTATCGAAATAATCATTATCTCTATTTTTAAAGCTTCATAAATCCATTTCGAAATTTAAATTCTACTCTCCTTTGTGTTATCTTCAATGTAGATTTTGTAATAATAATTAGTAATAAATATGAAATAATTAATAATCTTGAGTTGAGAAACCAATTTGTACAAAGCCATCATTGGTGCAGAAAATATTTAGATGGTATTCATGCTACAAATGAGTGCCAACACATCAAAACATTTTATACTTGCCATCCCTCCGAGCATCACACTGCTCTTTGTCCCCAATATAAAAAACCAGAGGAAAGTCCCACTGTACCACAATCTACTTCAATTTTCGATATGACTTGAAACTTGAAATATACATAGATGGGTCTATTGCGCACAAAATGCAGGAAGTATTTTTTTTGATTTTTGGAAAATTGTGCTCAGCAATTGAAAAAAATGTATGATTTGAAATTCGACTTTGCTGAGCACAATTTTATAAAAATCAAAAAACTAATTCCTGCATTTTGTGCGTAATTGACCCATCTATGCATAGTTCAAGTTGAAGGTCATTTCAAAAAAAAATTGTAGAAGTTGATACGAAAAAATATAAAAAAATTAGGTTCGGAAAAAATGAAAACGCCGAAACAATGACTACAGATACAGAAAAACACCCGAAAATGCCTTTTTAGAGGTCAAAGAAAGCCGCAGTTTGGTTTTTTACCCCATCAAAATTGTCTGAAAATTAAGAATTTTATGTCCTTTTTTAGGTGGGGGTTAAAATGGGGTCCAAAAATCCCCAATATTGGATCTTCCCCTAATGTTCAGTATATGAATGTTCATCAAATAACCCTAGTTTAATTACAGATTTGGGATAATTATTTTTAAAATTCCTTATTAAAAATAAAAAACGTAAAATATTACGTAACGAAGCATCTGCGTTTGATCTTCTTGGTGTACTATCATCCGTTGTTATAAGGAGCAAAATATTATTACAAAAAATTTGGAAAATAAGCTTGTCTGGGATTGCAAAATTCCTGATGAAATGCAGAAGGAATAGAGATCTCTTGTATCTCATTTTGAAAATTGTCTTGAACTTAAGTTGCTTCGGCAGCTCATACAGACCAGAGAAGTGGAACTCCACAACTTTTTCGATGCATCTAGTGCTGCATATGGAACTGTGGTGTATGTGGTTTCCTGTTTAGAAACTACACCCATTTCAAAAATACTTATATCAAAGGTGAAAGTTCACCTATTAAAGAGCATTCATCCCACATTTGGAGGTAATGTGAGCTCTTCTTTCATCATACACGTTAAAATTTATTATACCCAGATTTAGAAATATATTCATTGAGAGATAGCCAAATCACTCTTCAAATGG
>JABUQX010051416.1:12500-45000 GCA_015478945.1 Trachelipus rathkii | reverse complement strand
TAATAAAATAATAATAATAATTAATAATAAATAATAATGATAATAATAATAATAATAATAATAATAATAATAGTAATAATAATAATAATTAATAATAATAATAATAATAATTAATAATAATAATGATAATAATGATTATATAATGATAATAATAAAATAATAATAATAATAATAATAATAATAATAATAATAATAATAATAAATAATAATAATAAAAATAATAATAATAATAATAATAATAATAATAATAATATAATAAATATAATAATAATAATAATAATAAGAATAATAATAATAATAATAATAATAATAATAAAAATAATAATAATTAATAATAATAATAATAATAATAATAATAATAATAATAATAATAATAATAATAATAATTAATAAATAATAATAAGAATAATTAAAAAAAATAGCAATACCCTAATAATTTTTTGACATTAGCGATTTTATTCAAATCAAATCAAATCACATCAAATGAGTTTTAGAATCTCTAATAGATTAACATGATTATGTTTACATATTTAAATTAATACAAAATAGTATATATTATAAATGAGAAAAGGGCTAATAGTGCGGACATTTTCGTCCATTGGCCAAATATTTAGTAATAAAATAACCACCACTAATAATGATAAATTTATACCAACAATAATAATAATATAATAATAATAATTAATAATAATAATTAATAATAATAATAATAATAATAATAATAATAAGAATACTAATAATACTTAATAATAATAACAATAATAATGTACTCAATACAACTAATATATAACATATAAAATCTTAGATTCACAAAATTACAATAATTAATAATTAATAATCATAATTACTAAATTAAATACTTAATATACACTCACACTATTAACAATAATCATATATAATCAATAATAAGGTAATTACCCATCAATTAATCCTAACACTCACTAACTACATACACCAACATACATAATTACCAATAAATAATCAAATAATCAATTACATAACTAATAATACAATCATAATAAAATAATATAATAACTCATACATAACACACAATACATCACATAAATCAAATAACATACACATAATACACCACAATAATCACACAATAACCATAACAATAAAGGCCATAATCAATAAACTTACATCATCACGCACATCAATAATAATCATACATACAATCCAATACAATCAACCTAAATAATCATAAATAATAAATACCATACATAATAAAATAATAATACATCCAAATCTATAAACTAACTCCAATAATACATTAATAATAATTTTATTATTAAATAATAAATATAAATTTAATAAAATAAATAATAAATATATTTAATAAAATAATAATATAAATAAGGAATAATGAAGATAATAAGTAATAATATAAACGGAATAAGTGATCTCTGAGATAAATGTAAGACTACATAATAAATAATAATATACAAAATAAACTTAATAATAAATAAATAATCGATCCAATAATATATACTAATAATAATAATAATAAATAATAATAAACAAATAATAATAATAATAATAATAATACTAATATAATAAAAATATACTAATAATAATAATAATAATAATAATCAATTAATACATAATAATAACTAATAAATCATATAATATTATAATAATACATAAATAATAACATAATACGAACTAAATATAATAATGATAGTAAAACATAATATTACATAAATAATAACAAATCAATAATCAATAAAATACAAATTAAATAAATAATAAACAAACAAAAAACACAGCAACAAACAAATAAGAAACCAACACAACAAACACGAAGAATAATTATAATTAATAGTATTATTAATAATAATAATAATAATAATAAAATAATAATAATAATAACCTAATAATAATAATAATTAATAATAATAATAATAATAATAATAATAATAATAATAATAATAATAATAATAATAATAATAATAATAATAATAATAATAATATATTAATAATAACTAATAATAATAATAATAATGAATAATAATAATAATAATAATAATTAAATAATAATAATAATAAAATTAATAATAATAATAATAACTTTAATAATAATAATAATAATAATAATCAATAATAATAATAATAAATAATAATAATAATAATAAAATCATAAAAATAATAATAATAATATTAAATAAGCATATAATAAAAATAACAATAAGAAATAATTAATAGTTAATAATAGTGATCAAATAGTAATAATAATAACACTAATAATAAAATAATAAAAACAACAATAATATAATAATAATAATATTACTAATACTAATGCTAATAATCGATAATTAATAATAACAGTAATAATATATTATATGTATGTATAATATATATTATATATATATATATATAAATATAAATATATACAAACAGATAGATAGATATATATAATACTACTATATATATATATATATATATATATATATATATAGATATATAATATATATTCATAATAATAATAATAATTATTTTTCTAAATTTTATTACTATTATTGCCATTATGATTACCATTATTATTAATATTATTATTATTATTATTATTATTATTATTATTATTATTATTATTATTATTATTCATTATTAATTATTATTATATTGGGGTTTATCATTTTTTTTTTTATTAGATTCATATATTTAATTAAAGCATTATTATTATTATTATTATTATTATATTATTATTATTATTATTATTATTATTATTATTATTATTATTATTATTATTATTATTATTATTATTATTATTATTATTATTATTATTATTATTATTATTATTGTTATTATTGCTATAGTTTATAATTTGTGTTAGTTAATTTTTGCCTGGAATGAAATGGTTTTAAATATTGAAAATAATTTATGTAAATTAATATCTGTTGACAAATTTAATAATGAAAATCTTGTGCTTAATATTTCTAATGATTATAAATATTCGTAGCTTTCCTGACAATTTTTCCATTAAAAAAAGTTCCATTATTTATCGCGACCCTTGACGTTAAATCTCTTTTTTTTTATATATATAGTAACTCAAACTTGCCTTAAGTTAATAAGGAAAATTGTAAACTTTTTAATGTGCCGGGATACAGGTTTCATAATGTGAATCGTAATAATTAAGTGGGCGAAATTGCTTGCTAGTATGTTGACTACTGGTATGTTACCCATATAAAGAAATTTACTGGAATCTTTGAAACATGTGAAAGTCTATGCTTCGAACTGAGATTGAAGACTTATGGAACTTTGACGATCTTATGTGTATATAGGCCTCCATCCTTCAATACTGTTTTGTTTTTTAGTTTTTGTTTTTTTGAACTTGTCGGTTTTTATGAAACGATTTGGGAAGTGTATAGTTGTGGGAAATTTTAGTTTGAAAATGCCAAATATAAACCTCACAAAATATAGTATTATATTGTCCTGATTTATTATATATTCCCTTATTATATGACTCTATGTACATGACGCTATATTAGTATTGTGGGGAAAAGATTTCATTTTACTACCATTGAGTATTATTTATCTTAAATGTTTACAGTTTCTTTAGAAAGTTTTGTTGCCGATATTTTCTTTCTTCTTCTTTCGATTTGCTATGTGTCTTCCTCTTTATTACATTATTTTAAATGGAAGGTGATATTTACTTCTTTTAATTTGTAAGACTTTTTAAAATACTCCTCTCATTTATTTTTATTCCATATATATTTAACATTAATATTTTACTTTGTATTTTAACTTTATTATCAATATATTTATTTCCTATACTCCCTCAATTGATATAAGTGCACTCGTAAACCTTGTTGTGACTTGTAAAAGACTCAGCCCACTCCTAGCGAACTAAATGAAAAACCTCATCTCGTCGCAAAGTATGGGATTCAAACACTTATCTATTGTTTGCAATTGCTCCTGTCAAATTAAATGTCTGGTCAAACTCTCGATATAGCTCATTGGCTCTCTCATGTAATAATATACTAAGTCCGTGTCAGAACAGTGATATACTTTCGTTAATTGAATGTTTATTATTGAGCATAACTAAGTCTCTCTCCTCTATCTATATTATTTTTCTTCATCATGATTATATATATATAAGAAATGAGCATAAGAATACAGCAAAAATGATTTGAGAGCAGAAAATATGATAAACATTTACTAACGGATAATATGACCATGAATATGAGCATTATAGTAACACATTTTTGAGCAATTTGAGAGTGGAGATTTAGGAAATTTTGGAAAAAAAGCTTTATTAACTGTTATTGCAAATCTGAACCTAACTCAATTTTTAATTAATTACGTATGGGAAATATGTTTATTATAAACTGAAATACTTACTTGTTAATGGATGTAGAAAATTTTAATTGTTAAAACTGTAACTATACAAGTAAATGACCTTTTATAAAACAAAAATTCTTTACGTAATACAATGAAGCGTTTAAAGTTAACGTGAAAATTATTGATGCCTCTAATGATTTAACGCTTTTTGCACAGTTAATGCCCACCTTTGTATATTATATAGATAATATATATTATTTTATTATATATAGTTATATATATATAGCATAATATATATATTTTATAGTATTACTAATATATAATACAAAAGCGTTGACCTTGGCTCATTACCGCGTGAAATGCCGTTATCTCGTAATTAACTCTCCTGTTAATTTTTTCTCTGTTTAACTTTTAAAACGCTTTCGTTAATTTCGAAAAGAAGCAAATCGAAAACGGACTATTAACGAGTTAAAATTTTTTCCCTACATCCGTTAACCGTTTATTAATATAAATAAAGTGAATAAAAGCATTTACTTAGGATTCAGTTATTCAAATTTATAGAAAATTCCTCGTATTACGCAACAGCCACTATACTTTTTTTTCAAAATTCCTAAACGCCTCCTCTCAGTGACTCAAAATTGTGTGTTTATATTCTTAGCTTACTCGGTTATATAATCTGCAGTTAGTAATGGTTTAAATGTTTTCTTATGGTTGTATTCTCATTTTTTATTGCCCAGTTCTCATGACAAGAGAAAAAAGATAGTGATTGCGTTATTTGGTCCTCCGCTCAATGAATCATTAACTTCTTTCGTTCGGTGTACTTGAACTGTTAGACTCTTTTGCTGCACTATTTGAAAAATATAGCAAGTTACCATAAATAAAGCGTTCTTATTATAAAATAAATATACATAATTGCTATTAGGATAGGTGTGAGCTCTGACTTGCTTCAGTGAACGATTTTTGACCTCTAATAAACACTCATCTAGTAAACTCTTTTTCTGATGACGTCAAAATCGTCTCGTTTTAGAGCATGTGTTTTTTCTGTTGTATCTGTAGTCATTGCACTCATTAGTAATTTTTCTAAATTTTATTTCTCTCTAAATACCAGTGCGTGTTTTTGTACCATTTTTTCATCTATTGTTACTCCTAATATTTTATGTGTAAAAGTTATATTTATTACATAAAAAATTTATAATTATCATTATAAATTGTTACTTAGAGGTGAACTCTAAATTCAGAAATTTTTATATATTGACACTCAATTATTATTTGTGACTATTGTGTGGTTGATTTTAGAAATCTCTTAGCTTAATATTTATGACTTGTGTGTAATATATCCTCAATATTCACAAATATAGCAGACCAAAGGCTCATAGTATTTTATCTCAAATGTAAAGATTTTATATTACGGTAACTCTGAGTGTGACATAGAAATTTCCTCAAGGACAATTCCTGTAAGAGTTAGCGAAGAGATGCCACATTATTTACGTTAGATAAGTTCCTCTTATAAGTATATTGCCCAAGACTAGTTTCTGGAATTTGTTCACTTGTGTGCGCCACAAAATTATTAAACAACAAAAAAAAAATTGGGAAAGTTTAAAAAAATTTTCTTTCTCTTTTAGCAAATATTATACAAATAAATTAGTGTAGTATATGATGCGGTGTATCTCGACCGATTATACAAACACTGAAAATTTGATGTGGATCGGAATAAGTCAGCAATAATATCAATAATTGGACACCCGTCCAGATTTTTATGAATCTTGGGAAATGCCTGTGAAATATTGACATATTATTTTTTCTAACTATATCTGATCAACATAGCAATATTTATCAGGGTCTTTCTTAATTAAAGTTCAATTTCCTTAACTTATATAAATTTCTTTCTATACTCAAAAGAAAAATTTTAAAAATAGAAATTAATACTCAAATTTCCATATTTATTACTTTTTTGATGCTGGAACTGTTCCAAGAAACAAATCCAAAACTACTGCCACATTTTATTACATAGAGATAATATTTTCAATATAGAGAAAAAAGTGTTGCATCTCCCTTTTAAAACTCGACTAACAAATATTGCCTTTCCAACATAATAATGAAATTAAAAATGTTAATGTGAATTGAAAACCAAAATAATCGGATAGAAATAATAAATAAATAATAATAATAATAAACTGATAGTGATAAATAAATTAATAATAAAATAATAATATAATCATAATCATAAAATTTACAAATTTATGAAATATATCTCTAACATTTACAGTGAACTTTCCTGACTTAACAAAAGTTTGGTCCAACAGCTATTGATGATAATAATAATCAATAACAATAATAATAAGATAACATCAATAATAATATTAAAATGTCTAGCTAGTATTTAAATGATGCTAGCACAGCAATAAAAGTAATGATTGATCATTCGATTGAAAAATATAACAAATATTCTAATTGATAATACATAAAAATCTTTTAGATAATAATGTCAGTATATTAAATGATATTTTCATGGTTTAAAATATAGTACTTATTTTGCTTGAAGAAGTTTTCGACAATAATAAAAAGTCGTTTCAATAAAAACGTAAATATTGCGACGAAAGCGTTTTTTGAAAATTGTATGAATTTAACCAATAGCAGATGACTATCACGAACACTAGAAATAAACACTTCGGTGAATGAACTAAAAACTAAACTGTTATTTAGACGTTCTAAAAGAATAATAAAGCATATTACATGAGAGTTTATACGACGATGATATAATATAATAAGGCTCAATATCTCAGATCTAATAATACACCGAAATTTCGAAAATTAATCTAAAGTTAACATTTTTAGGGGTAATAAGTGGGAGAGTAGTGTAAATAAAAATGTTGGGTGCTCAAATAAGTCACAACTGGAAATAAGCAAAAAATATTGGATATCTTATCCTTATAAAAATTGCCTAATTGGGTAATCACTATTTTTTGTACAAATTATATAGCAATTAGATGCAACAATGGAGTACAAGAATATTTTCGCATTGATGGGAATTATTGGATTAAGAACAGTTAAAAACATGGAACTATAACTGTAATAACTATTAACAAGCCTTAGCATGCAAAAAGTCAGACAAAAAATTAATTTTAAGTCTGACATAATGCCTTAGATATAATAAATATTAATGTATATAATTATAATTATTAGAGATAATTATTATTATTACTATGATAGTTTTTATCTTACCATATTAAAATTGTATATTTAAATTATTTAATTAGTTATTATTAATTAATGAATTTAATATATAATTATTTAATATTATAAATTATTATTTTTATAATTATTGAGTTAATTTAAACTTACTATAAAGTTTAAATATATATATACGTAATATATATTATTATATAAATAATATAATATTATAAATATATATGATAATTAATAAATATATATAATATTATAGTGATATATATAAAGTAATATAAATATATATATGATAATATATAATATTAATATAATTATATATATATATATATATATATATAATTTTTCATTAATATATAATTGCTCTACCGCAAATCATAATAAAGAAATTAACAATTTATTATTACTACTCCTACATATTTGAAAACGGCTTAACGTTAACGATGATTAGACGTAACTTCAATTACGTTACATTCTTATTACCGATAAAACGCCCTTTAATGACATTACGTCGTTAATTTTTTTTTTTAATGTTGAACGAATAAAGAGGTGAAATGTTAAGGGCGTTAACATTTTCTTATTAAACGGCTGCCCATCTCTGATATAATTATAATATATATATATAATAATATATATAATGTATTAAATAATAAATTAAAATTATATATAATATATTAAATATTTAGTATATATATATAATCATATTATAATAAGTTATAATAATAATACGTAATAATTATATAGTATAATTAATAATAGAACTTATTTAAAAATATATAAAGTTAAATTAATACTCAGTGCAAGCACTAGTAATAATCTATATAAGTAAATTAATATAATATGAGGAATTTGGAATTCAATGATTCTCATACAATGTGTGATTTTATAAATTAATGATAATATTAACTATAATTTATTAAAGAAATAAAGAATAGAATTAAATAGTATTTGTTTGGTGGTATTTACATTATATTAAATCGCTTTCAACTTTAGATCTACGCCAGTTAACATTTAATATATTGCAAGTATATGATATTATTCTCCTATTGTTTAAAGTATTTTAGGTAATAAAATTTTAAAATTACTTTATGTTGGTTTATATAAATGAGATATATTATATATTTGTATAGTCAAATACTATTTATTGTTATAAGGAATGAGATAATATTTTTAAACACAATTCATGCAATTAATATAACATATAGTATTTATATAAACAATTATAATACTATAAAATTTACAACACATTACTCGATATTCCGAGCCATTTGACCATTAATTGAGAGCAGGCAATTTAGCCCTAAATTTTTTAATATGTGTTAAAATTAAGCCTTTTTTACTCATTATAATATATGTCGCCTTTTAATATTCTTCCCTTTTCTAAGCGTATTCACATTTTAGCCACATATAATCTTGTGATATTTATATGCAAAATAATATATCATATATAATATATTGACTTGTCTCAACCACTTATAAGCACGCCAATTGGGCGGGACATTAGATATAATGAAACAATATAACATCAAAAGCATTATGATTCCGGTAACTATGATAAAAAATTTATGTGCAAAAATGATAGATCGGTTATTCTTATTAATTTCAACTTCTTGTGTTTCTCTGCTAGCACCCGCAGGTTTGCAGAGTCGCCCTACTGACCAATTCTGGGATATTTAGTTCAATAAAATTACTACTATACGAACTCATCTAAATTTGCTTTAACTATATTGTTGTAAGGTATTACCCTAAGAAGATTAACATATTATAATAATTTATAACTATAATAATAATATTATAATTATATATATATAATATATATTATATATAATATAATAATATATATATATACAGCGGCGGGGCTCGTCCATAGGCACTGCGGAATCTACAGCAACTTCTCCTCAAAATAAAATATTCAGTAAACTAAAGTCATCACAAACTATACATAAAATAGTCATTTAGATATATATATATTCACTAATGGATTTCGGTGCTGATAAATGACTTATAATTATATTAAATTAAAATATTACAGCATAATATAAGTATTAAGATTCGCAATTACTAATAATTAATAAATAATATAATAGCTGAATATCTTTCTTTGAAGTTAATAATACATATTATAATAATTATTTAAATGAATATTAATAATAATAATATAATATAATAATATGAATAAGTGTTAATATTAATTAAATATGTAAACTAATGATATATAGAATAATTATAGTAATAGACAGTAAATGAGAGAAGTGTGAAGATAGTAAGTATAATGAGAGTAGAAAGAGAGAGGATGATGTAGAAGAGTGAAGTAGAAGGAGATAAGAGAGACTGTGAAATGATTATGAGTAAGAGATGAATGTATAATATAGAGTAAGAGATAAGTGAGTAATGAAATGATGAATAGTATATATCAAATAAGTCCAATAATTAATTATTATAAATTTTTACATTAATAATATATATAAAATAAATATAATTATATCTATATATATTATTATTAGTGCATAACTGGCAGATGCTTTCATTTTATTTATCTGACATTATAGAGCTTATAGAATGTGGACTGAAATAAACATACGAGTATTATATATACTTTAAAAATATATTATGATGATAACTATTATTTTCTCATTAATATTAACGTAACCTTGCCATTTCTAATATAATATAATATACTCTGGATAGATTTCATCTGAATATTAATATAATATTATTAAATAAATATATATAATATATATTAATATATTAATATAATAAAATAATAAGTAATTAAATATATTAATTACGAATATAAATAATAAATACTAACTCAATTTGCATACCTCTATATTTAATTTTTATTAAAAATATTAAGTTATATATATATATTATTGTTGTTTTATTTTCTTCTGTATTAATATATATTTATAATAATATTATATCAATTATAATATATACTATTTTATATATCAATTAAAATATATTATTATACTTAAATATTATAAATAATTATAGTATATATATATATTGATATTCATTGTAAAAAATTTAATATATAGACGTATTATTATTCCAAAAATAAAATTTATATAAAGTATAATATTCTCAATTATAATATAAATTTAAGAATATAAAAATAAATAATCTATACTATATAATAAATATGTTATCAGTTATAATGTGAACTAATTAGTGACTAATTGCTCGCCAGAATGACTTCATTTTATATATTATCGTCCAATTCCGCAGAGTGACCTTATCTCCTCGCGGATGTTTAGATTTTTAACATTCTCCATAGCTCTAAGATATTGTTACTCCGCTCTCGAGATAATAGCGGCCCATGTTATAAAGATTTAATATTTATATATAATATATTATAATTAATTAACTATATCTCATATTATAATACGAATATATATGTATGAAATCTTTCACATACATAAAAGTATTAATTAATATATATAATTAAATCATATATATTATATAATATAATATATTTATATATATAATTAATATATATATCTTTATGCCTATATAATTATATGATCGAGTTTATATAGCTCCACTAAATTTTAGTTTAAAATATTATAATAAATATTTATGATATACTACATAAGAGTATGATTATAACGTGAGAGTTAAACTGACGGGGCATATATTATGATAGATTTTATTATTTACTCTCACAAATATCTATCATATTATGTAAGGTATTGATGATAACTTTCATTGCATTATCACACTCAGTCTCAAAACCTTATCGTTTTACTAGCTACTATTAATAGTAAAGTACTCTCTCACCGTCAGTTACCTTTCTACCATTATAGCTCAACCGATAATTGATATCCGCGTAATATGCATGGAAGTTACACACATATCTAACATTAAATTTATCAATAAGTCATTATATTCTAAATTAAACTCATTTTGCTACAAAACACTTTCAATATACTTTAAAAATACTTAATATTGAAATCATATATTCAAAAGCATGGGGTAGTTTTCACTCATAATAGTCAGTTAAGTAGCTTTGCAAGAGACTAAATCTAAATTTATTTTGTTGCAAATAAATTTTTACTTAATTACTTTCTGTTTTTAATCTCATTTTACATCATATTAATTTTATAGTCATCATGTATATAACACACACCAGGAGTACTATTTGCACTAGAGTAAGATAGTACTTAATCTTTATTCATAATCTTGTACTATAACATCTTATGTGGATTAAAATGACGATACAAGTGGCTCTATATAGAATTTTGTAGTAAATTAACTTTTTTCTCTATGCCTTAAAACTAAAACTTTAAAGCTATGATTAGTATATTATATATAAATATAATTATAAAGCACCCAGCTAAGTCTCGCTATTACTAGGTAATACATTTTTAGTGCTCCATCTTATATTGGCATACCTCTATATAAGATTAATCCAACTCATGACTACCTATAACTAATAAACTGTTAATAGTACTATGTAATCGTCATTTTTATATATAATTTTATCTCTATATTTCTAGTCTCTAATATTGTTATTATTTACATATAGTAGATATATATATATATACTCATATTTATTAATATAGTTAATATTATAATAATTATAGTGTTAATATAAGTCAACTATATATATAATATATTAATTAGTTACTTATATTCAATATATATACTATTTAGTAATTACTACGGTATATTCTTATTATAGATTTAATAATCTTGTTATATTAATATTAATTATTAATTTCAATATTTACAACTCTAATACTTAATACTGGATCATAGCCCTGAGTGATTATAAATATTTAATAATTAATATTTAAGTATAATAATATTACTTATTTACTACTCTCCTTAAGTTTAATATATATTACTTTAGCTTATCATCTCATATTTACCCTTTTGATCTATATAGTCATACCTTATTATATAGGAGCAAGTGAATATGTAGAGCTGGTACTATCTCCGTATATAAATGATTATGTAAAATTAGTTGACGATGTATTTTTGTGATGAGATCGGAACACTATTTATATTAAAATTATATGAGCTCAACTATAATTGACTCTCTGTGAGCTTGAAATACAAGCCATATGAGATATATATTTTTAGTTTAGTTTTATTATATAAAGTGAATAATATATATTGTAATATATAAACTACTGAATATAGTTAATGACACACCTAGATATAAAATGCGCATCTTTTGCTATGATCAGACTGCATACTGAGTTTACCTCGAGTACTCATAGCTCCAAGAACTTTGATCTATCAATATCATACAAGCTCACGTGGATAAACTTATTTTTTTGTGAAATATTAACAGTCTGGGTGTAATATTATATTCCTTACCAATACATGTATTTAATATGTAGATTTCTCAATCATTTAGTGATACAATTCTAAAATTCTGTTATATATTATTTATTATATATATATTATATATACTTATTATATATATATATTATATAGGTTATATATATATATGAATATTATATAGTTTATTTCATAATCTCAATTTGTGCCCTATATAATACTACGAACCCTCTCAGTAATTATTTTTTATATATACCCATGAAAAAGGAATCCCACTCTCCCTAGTATGTGTATGGTGATTTATATTATATCTAACATATTCTTTTACAATTCTATACCTACAACGATATACATCCTAGTCATCTATTTGCCTCTCCACGCTCACATCTAAAATCCAATCATTATACATGTTCTCATAAACCGCTGCTGAACCTCCTGCTGTTAAATTGTCTATGATGTCAAAATAATTCCGCACGCCTGAGGCTCTCTTACTGTGGGCCGCCACAACAACATAGAACGTATGATCTTATTAATATCCCGTAACATTATTAAAAAAACCCACCATTCATCGTCTAGGCCTTCTGTTTAGATATTACGAAGTGGTAAACCCTGTGAATATTGCATATTTGAAATAATATCGACACCTCACCGCAACAGGCAACAAAAACTACTATTAATAATAAAGAATCTATTCGCAGAGTCACTAATCACTAAGTATGATCTAAAAGTAAAAAGATTTATAATAGCATTGTGCCAGCAAAATAAAAATGAATTATAACTATAAAGCCAAATAAATGAAAAACTTTTTAACAAGGAACATAACCGAACCTTTGCGAATACGAAATATATTCCTTACACACACTCAAGCAAAATTTATACTCAAGAAACACTAAATCATACACAGTTACCTATTCGTTATAAATATATTATCAACTACTGCATTTATCACTATGTAAATAACTTTTATCGTTCATAAACCATCAATATCACAATTACATTACTGTGTTTCTATATCTACACCTGTCGAATCAGATAATACATATAGTGATACTGTTCCTCTCTCTATAATATCCTACATTTTACTAACCTGGCCCCCTTTCGACTTATCAGCTCATGACATATCACTAAATGTATACATCAAGGGACAGTCGTTTTCTGACTCTTAGTAATGTAATGTCACTCTCACTCTCACCTCTCTCACGCGATACCAACTAGCGTATTATTCTATCTCTACTAGTTTATAATATACATTCTTTACTTTTCATTTCTTTTTAATACAACTCCAAGCTGATATCTTATGCTTACTTTTCATTTTTCGAAAGATTTAGAGGCTTCGGAGATAAAATGGTCATGGTTCACTCGCTCTCCAAGTGCGTTTGAAGGATCTCCACACTTACCTGGAAATACTAGTCTCTCTAACTCCCATTTATAGGCAACATATGCATCAAAAGATCATGAAAAGATGATTCTGTTTTTAAATAAAGATCACTTTAAAGATATATTTATTTTTATTATTATATTTCTTACAGTAATATCACCTGCTACTAAACGTGTATTATCTCAGTGCAGTCCTTTCAGTAAAGACATTCCCTCCGCTCTTTCCTGCCTATTCTTATTTTATACTCAGTCTCATACCACTCCTAGCTCGCTCTGCATTCATCCCTCCACTAATCTAATATATTTTGGTACTATAAGCTAAGGAGACATAAGACTCACATCGCCTGTAGCCTTCATTACTATTGTAATTGTATACTGAATTTATCTCTACAACATATCTACATCATATATGACATTTCCGTTTAATCTATTATTTTATTATTTAAATCTGCGCGCTCAGAAAACTCCTATAGTGATATACATAACATGTTACTAATTTTACTCACGCTAAGTGTCTCTGAAGTGATTATGTAGCCCGTCCTCCATCTAACAATACACCTATTACTATTCCGCAAACAATTCATTAAATCGCGAAGGTGATACAGGATCTTACCCAATTTTAATCACTGTGATCTACATATATACTTTATCCTGTCATGCTCAAGTTGGTGACTCTCATATATCATAATTTGAATTAACATTAATATTAAGAAATTTCAACTATAAAGAGTATATACCACTTAATTGACTCATTAAGTCAATTTACCGTCTTTTCACTTATGATATATTTTTGCCTCTTTTTACAACTTTCCATCATTGCTCTATATCTTCTAGACTTTTACTCATTATTATTTCTTTCTCATAATTGCATTCTATACACATACGCCTTCATATAACTTCTCTATTATCTTTTATAAATTTTCATTATAAATTGCTTCAAACTCAATCTCGCATTCTTAATAAACCTTGTAATTATTCGTCGTCGCGCGACTAACAGTTCTAACCGCCCAGTGCACCTATAGGTGCATTCTCTAGCGGCCGTACTATATATATATATATTATATATATATATATTAACATGCGTCCCATAATCTCCAGTAGCTCAGAGCATACATCTTATCTATAACTACTAAAACTATAACTACTTAATATATGAAGTGATCAGCGTTATATTACTCTTTTTAATAACCTGATAGTACTCAGCTATATATAAACTTAATTCCATAATAAGTCTCACGGCCCCTAGTTATCTTCATACCACATTGGCGTAGATATTTATTACCCCTACTTAGTTCCTTCAACTTTTTATACCCTCTTATATATATTATGTTACTATTCTCCTATTAACTTAACTTCAAGTCTGATCTAATTACAGTGTTAAACTAATACTCTTCTTCCCTCAATATTGCGGACTATATATATATTGATTACTTATTATATTATATTACATTATTATATATTATAGTTAATATTATATAACATATTAATAATATATAATAATATATGTTATATAACTTACCATATTCCTATACTCTAATAATATACACTAATCTCACCTTCTACTATACACTATCAGATAAATAGTCCACTCCTACACTACAATGTATTTTAATTTTTAATATTTTATATCTATAATTTACTAACTTATTCTATCTATCAATATATTACTTACCGATTATATCACTTCCATATAATCTCTCATTAATTATATCTATATAATTAATTACTATATATATATATTATTATTATTAATCTATCAATATTACGTCTTCCTGAAATCAATCTGAAGATATTTTAAGAGGCAATAGCTTTTAAATTAAATATAGCTGAACATTGAAAAATTCTGTAGTTATTGTTTCTCAGAAACTCGTTTATTACTCATATGATTTTAATTTTCTTATTACACCTAGCACAACTCTCACATTAATACACTTCATTATTACTATGTATAATGCCTACTATAGACTAGTGCAAGCTAGACTAATATATAAGATTGATACTTACGTAATT
Source organism: Trachelipus rathkii (assembly GCA_015478945.1). NCBI lineage: Eukaryota > Metazoa > Arthropoda > Malacostraca > Isopoda > Trachelipodidae > Trachelipus > Trachelipus rathkii. The sequence goes on along the minus strand of JABUQX010051416.1, from coordinate 28,854 downwards.
TCAGCTGATAGCTACCTATGGGTGTATGAAGTATATTGTTTGTTATAAAAGATACAATTCGGTATTTTTTAAGAGGGAGCTTAAAAATTAATAATTTGATTTTTTTATATATATGTACCTCTCAATAGCCGTGTAATCAACCTCACTCATCATAGATGATTTTCAACGAAGATATGGAAATTAATGCTTCCTTATCTCTCCTTTAATTTCACTTCATACACTCTTTATTCTCTCAATACAATTATCATGCTCTCTCGCCTATATATAAATTGATTGGCCTCTATACTCTCTTTACATTATAACTGATTGCTCTCTTCTAATAATACAATTCAATTTGCAGGATTATACTATTACGGTTTACCTATAACTTTAACTAGTATTTATCATATCTCCTTATCATACTATAGTGATTTATAACAAGTATTTCTATAACAATATACCTATTGCCTATATAAATGTACTCTACTATCATCTCTGCCTTCTCCAAACATAGCTATATATATAATATTAATATTATTAATTAATATATATTATATTAATTAATTATTTAATAAATATATACCTAATTTATTATTATTATACTCTATATCCTATATTAGTAATTCCAACTTATTGATCTTGCTTTATAAGAATCTTAATCCTTCTCTCAAATATATATTAACTTTAATTTATAAATAACTACTTTATATATATTTTTAATTAACTAGTTATACTTTTATATATATGAATAATAATATTTCTATATAAATCATATTTATTTAATCTTATATATATTATATTATAGCTACAAATATCTAATAATTATCACACTGCTATCATATCTATTCTTGATAATTATACTTATTATTATATACTTATATATTATATATGATTTAAAGGTTTCATCGTCCTGTCTTCGGAATTCCTAAAACGTACATTCCACTACTATATAATATCTAATCATCTTAATCTTCTCAGTTCTTACTCTTTCAGTAATTCTAAATTAAGTTATTCTATATCCTATAGAAATATATATGATAAGGATATTTCCCATTATTCATTTCTTTATACTCTTTCAGACATTTCGCACGACAACTCTCCTCTATATGTGCCAATATACATGCTACATAGCCGTGACCGAAATCCGCTCCCATGCTCGTGTAGTATATATTCATATTTTTTTATATGCATATAATTAGACTTAATAATTTTTTACTACCTATATTATGTCATCTCTAATATATTTCTTAATATATATATACTAATAAACACAATGATTAATATTAGATTATATATATATTAAAATATATAGGCTTATTAATTAATATTATATACTATAATTAATATTATTATTAATAATTATTACTAAGTTATATAAGTGTAATAACACTTAACTCTACATATTATATAACTATTACTATACTTAATATTATCCTCTATGTATTATATTTTACTTATAGAATATAACTTTTATCTTATTAAAATATATAAAATTATATAATATATATACTATATATTTAATTTGAATATAGAATTCAAAATAAATAATTATATATTAATCTTAATATCATAATTATCTTAAAGCATGATATGACTTATATATATATTATCATTAAATATTATAGGTCAATTTTACGTCGTGATGTTATGATTAATATTGTACTTACTATGTATAGTGTGTATATATGATATATATGTGTGTATAATAGTACGCATATTGGAAATGAGATAATATTGCGACTGCATATTATCTTAAATGATTACTAATTAACATGTGTCACATTTATAGTGTTTTGTGTTCCTGCCTATGTTATATTTTTTCTTTTTTCTTGGTTTTATTCTATTTTTTTCAGATTTTTGTCTTCTATATTTATTACCTCTGATAAAATTTCTTAACTATAGAATCTTAACTATCTCCAAGGTTATTTTTTCCTATATTTATTCATTACTGAAAATAGTTACTTAAAAGTAAATACAATTTGAACTCGCTATGCATGTAACAGAATCATATCCTGTGATATAATTAATCATAGCAGATGATAAAACTACATCTGAACTGTATATCTCATTCGTCAGGTTTTCATATCATTCCTGAAACCAGACCTTTAAAACAATTGGTGAATTGGGTCTTCTACCTCTCTGTATAATCTTACTACATTGTCACTAAATCACAATATAAATTGTGAGCAATATTAACTTTGTGAGACTCAATCGGACTTTTTGTAATTAGTTTTACTGCTTATTTTTTTCACATTGATTAATACAGCCTTGAAATTTAGCTTAGAAGATTATTTGAACCATAGTATGGTTACTTATACTAGATGTTTTAATTCCATATTTTTCATTATTTACTGATTTAAGATATTTCTAATATGTATGTATTAAATCTTCTTTATCTTTTTTCTTTAATACTTTACTCTATCTCATATAATAGATAGAATTATGTAAGTTACATTTTGATATGCCCAGCTGCCGTTACTCACAGTCAATTATTACTTCATATTCCGGATATATAGTGAGCGTATTAAAATTATTTTTTATTATTTTAGTTATTGGTGTTATTGTTATATATTGTATATAGCATTATTTTTTAATCTATACATGTGGTCTACACGCTTTATATTATTTAATTCATGAGGTAACTATTTAAAATATGTTTTTTATTTAGCGAATAATCTTCAGTTTAACTTGTCACGTAGTCTAACTTATCAGATAATTCTTCATATTTCTCTCTTAGTTTACTTTAATTTAATCTTACATTGAGGTGTGGAATAAGTACTCATAGAATATTTGAATTGAGACGTCCAACTAACTTATAGTGGAATATAAATACTCTAAAACTTCGCCTCCCCCTACTCCGCGGGTTATGCGTTCTACTGATTCAATATTTTGCAACCTCCCCGCATACCACTCACTTCTGATAACTCTAATATTATAGTAGATTAGAGAGTATTTATGTTCTTACAGGCATTCGTATATTAACCTTTGATGTACCTTGATATTTTGATCGGACCCGTGTGAGACCGTGTTTTAGCCTTCCTAGAGCCCTCTTTTCCCAGCTACTCTAGAGTTTTATGAGTGATAATTTGGTCTCACTACATTTCTCTCATATAGCGTCACAGAGTTACTCTCTAATTTAATCAATTTAAAGTGTGTGTCGATTCTCTGACTAAACTCCTCTCCGTTTTATAATTTACACATTTATTAAGTAATAAAAAACTCTCAGAAAATTTACAATATATTTTAATTTTTTAATGCTCTAATTTATTAGGAATTTTATTTACTTTTCAAATTTATTAAATTTCTCCGAATTATTTTTTTATATTTTAATTATAATTTATTTTAATTTTTAAATTTCATTATTTATAGTTTAAATTTTTATTTGATTTTAATAAACTGTAATAATTTTTATAAATATTATTCTTGTGATATTTATTATTATTAAATTGGTTCCAGTTTTTTATGTAATTAATTTTATATTTAATTTACAGTGTGGTAAAACTTAGACCTTTTCCTAATTTAGCATTTAAATTAACAATTTATTTTATCTAATACTTATATTTTATTTAATTTTTTAAATCTCTCGTGTGACTCTGATGCTTAAGTCCTTATATAGATATCTCTAGATAAATAGTGCGATACCTTGATTAATTTATCTATTATATTTAGTTTTATATTATTATTATATACTCCGTTGACATTTATTTATTTATTAACTAACCTTTTTTTTTATTCTTTTTATTTATTTTTTTTTCTTATATTATCTTTTTTATTTTTTTATTATTTATTTTTGTATTTTTTTTATTGAATTATACTATTATATTATAGGTGAATATTCAATGTGGCTTGCTGTCTCATGTCATAGTGTGGTGTCATTACCTTTCTATTATATATTATTTATTGATTTTATTAATTCTCTCATACAATGTATTTCCTAGTATAATCTCTTTACCAGCACACAATTCTCACAATTAAAAATCTCATATGTGTTCTCACTCTCTTTCGTTTATTAGCTACTTTCACCATATATATAAAATGTTGCTGCTCCGTCATTACTTGATTAAAATTCTATTAGTTTCTAAGATTATCATGTGAATTTTATTCATCAATTATTCACTTATATTTGCTCAGCCATGAACCTAAATTATTGTAGCAATATTTTTTATTATTATTCCTTTATAAAGTGAGCTTAAATTTGGTCATTCTTACAATATGCCCGTGGTGGTTTATAATATAGTTATTATTGTTTTTAGAACTAATAAGTATTTTTTTAATAAATGGATGGAAATAATATTAGTACTTACACATCTCTATGTATACGTAGTTAATTATGTCATATATAAGAGACAAAGTGGGAATGTAGCTGCAGTTGATCAATTTATAGTAATCGTATCACTTACCGGGTATATCTCGCTTTATCCCTGTACTATCATCGAATACAACCGGCATATATATAGTGTATTAGAAACTTCTATAGATCTATATGTTAAAATGCATATCTCACATAATTAATTAGATATATAATCCATATATTACTCTAATAATCATTATTAAATATCTCTAATATAATTAAATCTACATATACAATAAATAAAATAGAGTCAATATATATAATATAATAAGTACACGAAGATTTTTTTATAATTCATAATTAATCTAATAATTAATAATTATAATACTCAGAAGATCGCTCTCGATGTATATATAATAACATATAAGTGAGTATACTCTTAAAATGATCACATTAATTAATAATTAATATATTACCATATACCATAATATACTATAATCATATTTATATATAATTAATAAAATATATACTAATTTAATGATATATAATATATATCACATAAATAATTACTCTAATCTTATATTACATTATATAATATTAATTTAATCTCTGCACTTTATCTCTTAATTTCTATAATCTACTTATATATATAGTAGAACTTTCAATCATATTATTCATCTGTACGCTCCAATTACTATAAGAAATAGATGACGAATATACAAATATACATATACTCTTATCACACTCGCTCTAGCGTTGTTCTCTCATAAGTGTGTGCATTTCGATGATCTTCATCTTTGAAGCGAGCTCTCTAAATTCTATAGACATATGATTGTATTATACTCCTTGTGCATATCCTCAATATGGTCTGTTCAACAGATGGCGCTTGCTTATAACTTGGATAACTACCTTATTAAGGTATAATATATTATAGAAAAGACAATAATATATTTGTTTAGTGTCATAATATTTATATTGGTTTCACATAAAAAGATAGAAGATGAAAATATATACTAATAATATATAATAAAGACTTTTTATATGTAAACATCATATACAATAAACAAAACTAATCAGACATCTATCAGAATTTAGAGCCGATGGTTTACAATCCATAACCAACACCTCTCCTATATAAGCGTATGGAGTGTATCTCGTGCATCGCAGTGAGGCCTCTTCTTATTGTCTCCTATAGCGCTCTCCATAACTGCCTCTGGAGATCGACTCTCGGCGTTATCAGAACTTCTAAATTCTTAGAGATCGCTCTCGACCTCACCCGGATAAGTCTACTGTCAAAGAAACTCTACAATATTTGCGGATATACTTATTATCTATTTTCTCTCATTCCTCACTGTTTAAATATAATTTTATGTTATTACTCTATTGCTAAAAGCTATTAAGGTAGAATACACTATTACTGAATAACAGTAACAGGACTTATAACATGAATAAGTTGTTCTTGATCCTAGAAGTTGTGCAATAACCTTCGAAAGTGTTAATTCCCATACCAAGTCATTTAATTCACCTTTCTTAAACTCCTATGGTTTACTATCCATTCCTGTATTACTGTACAAGTCCCCATTTTCGCTACTATTTAACTCAACCGCTGAATTTGATGAAAAATATAATGATATAGTAAATGATGGTACAGGCAGTGATAAAACTAACGGCCCTGAAGGCCCCCTTTCGAGGGACCCCGATCTTTAGAGTGACCATATTCCAAGGATCAGTGGGACCGAGTATTCGTTTTTGTGGGTGTGCCCCAACAGTTTTTTCACCCCTTGGTACAGGTAAATCAGGAAGATGTAGTACAGTTTAGACAGCAGAGGGCCATTTGTTTGATACTTTTTAAATTGAAACTAGAATATTTTGTGCCTCGTACAATGACTTTCAGTTTAGATATTTTTGTAAAACAGATTACTGTGTAATATCTTAATTTTTTTTATTAAAGATACCCAAACAAGAAAATTGTACTAAATCTGTATGTGATGGAAAAAAGTGAATACGGTTACGATATAGGTTCCGTGTATTTTCTTAGTTTACTTTATTTTTTCTTTTTCTTCTTTTTCATATTTTTTTTCTTTTTTCTTTTTTCTTTTTTCTTTTTCATTTTTTATCTTTCTTTTTCTTTTCTTTTGTCTTTTTTTCTGTTTTCTTTTCTTTTTCTATTCTTTTTTTCTGTTTTCTTTTTTCAATTTTTCTTTTTTTCATTTTTCTTTTTTTCAGTTTTCTTTCTCTTTTCTTTTTTCATTATCTTTTTCTTTCTTTTTTTCGTTTTTTTTTCATTTTCTCTCTTTCTTTTTTTCTTTTTCTTTTTTATTTTTCTTTTATCTTTGTTTATTTCTTTTTCATTCTTTTTCTTCTCTATATAATGCTAATTAAACCCGGCTTGTAACCTCTTTATGACGTTTACAAACCCATAATATATTAGAAAGGTAACCTAGATTCATGCATCGAAGAATAAGCAAGGGAGAAAGGGACAGACGTGGAAAAGAAAACGCGACAGCTGAAGGTGGCTTTGGGATTTTCTGATTTACCGATTTAAAATTCAGTAAAAACTATTTACGCTCTGATACTACGTATTTCTATTTCGAAAGAATTATGTTTTTGTGTGTGTAATGAATAAACTGTGTTGTTTATTCATCTATGCCTAGGTCATTGGATAAAACTTGTATATGTTTGCAAATTAATCTATCCGCTTGACCCGTCAGTATGACATTAGATATAAGTTTGTTCGATTAAAAATTATTCTTGTTAAATTGCATGATGTTTACATAGTTTTTATAAAAAAATTTGTTACATCTTAAGCTATATCTCCATTTGAGGTGTAAGTTTCAAGGTTTTTTTAAGGTAGAATTTTTTAATGTTATTCGTTTCATGTTAATGTTAAAATTAAATTTTAATGTTAAGAGGTATGGCTTGGCAAAGTGTGAATAGGTAGCGTTTTTGTATGCTATAATGTTATTTCCTTCAATGTTGTTAAGTATGGAACGGTCCGGTTACGGTTAATAGTATAGCCGCTTTGATCTCGGCTTTAAGGATGTTAGGGGGCGGTGCGAAGAAACTCTGAAGATGTCTTATAATAATTAAGGTCTTGAAAGCTTGTCACGTCTTGCACCTTTGAATAATACTCAGTGCGAGTGATAAAGAACTAATTTTACGTTAATTGTTTGTTTATCCAAGATTACTCGAATAGTAGACTTGGAGCAATAGAACTATAGATCTAGAGTGGAGGGTGAGAGAGGTGGAGAGGTGGTGGGTGGAAGGAAAAGGATAGGGTGGGTGGTATTGATTTTACTGACTTTATGATTAGTACTAGTTTTGGTGGTGTAAAAATGCAAAATTATTTAAGTTTAATAAGATAGTCAAAAAGAATTAGGATGCAGATATATTTTAAACAAAATAAAATTGTCTATTGATGAAGATATTTTTATAAAAATATTTATATCATTTTTAAAATAAAACAAACTATTAAGAATGAAAAAATTTGAAAAATAATTTTTAAATAAAATAAAAAATGCAAGTAAACAATATATATCATTTCTAGGTTTAATGATGTTTAAACTTCCGTTTAATGTATAGTAATTATATTCCGATAATCAATTTGTTAAAAATTAGGATTACAACATCACGAATATAATAATAAATAAAATACCTATCGTTAATATTAAAATTAAACATTTGGTATCCTGTTACCGTAAGTTGGGCGACCAGAAGCCATGTGAGATTCGGTAAGATTTCGGACAACTGCCCACGTAATCAAACCCTGACTGGACACCATAATTGACAAACCCATGTATCAGAAAGCACAACATTTATTCAGCACATTAGAAACCCACCACCACCCGCCACAATCAGCTAGAGCCCCTATACAGATCATAGAGATAAGCGTTATGCGTCCATCAGCAATAAATTCTTCGGTTCAGCGTTTTCACTTCAAGAACCAAATTAGCTGATCTGGCTCATCAGTTATTAAACAATAAAGAGGACAATTCAGCAAAAACCAGTAAAATGTTTTTAACCTAAATTGACTTCATGTTGACCCCTGTGACAAAGCAAAGGAATCAAAGTGATAGCTTTATGTTTCGAAAAAACGAACCAAACAAGAATAATAAGGATAATTTGCGAATGTTTCGGAAAAAGTGGAGAAGTGATGCACAACAATTTTCTCGATACGAAACCCACTGACTATCCTGATAACCGTGGCATATGACAGACCGAAATATCCAAATCAAAGTAAACGATGATACCCTTACCGTTGTGATACGATACAATAAAAAATGAGCCAAATAAGAAACGAATGATGTAAGACCTGAGGTATGGAAAATGGCACATTTTGTACGCGCGGTGTTTAGTAATACGTTCTTACTGTATGGTTATAGTACCGGAAAAACCACTCCACTTAGGTAATTAACTTTCATCCAATTTTGGAGATTTGACTGCTGTATTTTTGTTATTAGTATGGCGATGATTAATTCTATAGCTTTCAGGTGCCATCAAACGGGGGGGAGATATGCGTTAGCGTTTATTGATGTATAAAAAAATTAAACTTGTGTACCGTCCGATATATTCGGTTGATCATTGTACTACAAGGACCTTGTTTTTTTTCATCTATTTACAGACTCTAACGTTGTTTCATAACTGTTCTATATTTCCAAATATGACTTGTTGTCATTGGCATCAATTACATCAATTAACTCAATAGATCACGGATGGAAATGAAGAGACGGGACGAAGGTAAGGGGATCGCGTTGATTACTGTTTTACTGGTTATAGAACAGTGGTTAAAACAAGACAATTATTATAATGTGTCATAACATAAAGAAGAATAATTAAAAAAAAACAAGAAAACAAAAAAACAAAAACAACAAAAAAAAAATACAAAAACGAAAAAAAAAAAAAAAAAAAAAAAAAAAACATACTATATAAACACAAACAAAATATGTAAAGAAAATAAAACAAAAGAAATAAAATGTAAATAAAAAGAATATTTTGTGTCCAAGTAACTTTTACAAATCTGAATAAAAATCAATCATGGTAACGAATTAGAATCAAATAGAAAATGGCGAGGAGGTTCGAATTGTGTGTGTGGTTGGTAATAGAGAATAAAAGAATCTGAGAATACAGTTATGATTATTGTTTATACTATTTTTTAATGTATATTAGGAAATGTTTAAGTAAAAAAAAACATAAAAAAACAATACTGTCTGAGCAATAAAACACAACACGATATTTAAAAAAGAAGACAAAGAAAATAAAATAAAAAAAATTACTTTTTTTTTTTTTTATTTTTTAATAAAAAAACGAAACTACTCTACATACTCCCTAAGCTATATCACTAAAATGCATAGAGATAAGTATTTAACTATTCCCTACAATTTAACAATTAGAGAAAAAAAAAACGAAAACGAACCAACAACAAAACAAAACCACGAAAAAAACAAAAAATAAGACTTCTTAAAATAAGAGAAAAAAACTGTAAAAATACAAAAAAACAAAAAACACAAACAAAAAAAAAAAAAAAACCTTTACCATTCCACTCATATTTTATTCTTCAAAAATATAATACAAAAATAATAATCGCATATATACATTTAAGAACAAACAACCCACAAACCTTCTTTATAGATACGATTTCTAGATACTAATACACTAACCATTTTCTTTTTTCTGTTTTCGTGTCAGATTTTTTTTTAAAAAAAATGAACTATACCATAAGAGATCAACTTACATGTGTTATGAAGACAGTTGCGTAGTGCATTGATATATAAAATCAAAGGTAATCAAAACAACCACCCATCTGTATACCCTACCCCACCCACACCGCCCGTTGAATTCAATTTAGAAATAACTATACTAACAGATCAAATCTAATGTCAGAATAGTATGAATGACTAAATATCGACACTACCTACTCAGTCATTATATTTCAGCAAAATAAGAACAATGACAACAATAAAACTAATTTATTCCTTATTTTGTTTACTTGGTTAACTCTTTTTCTGATTTTTATACTAATTTTTTTCTAATAGCATTATCTTAATATATAAGACAATTAAAAGTTTGTTGTAACTTTACATCGTCTAAACCAGGCTAAAACCAGATAACAGTTGCACCCACTCCAAACCTCCCAATTACCGCAATTCCATCCCGTAGATCTAAATGAGCTTACATTCGAAATCATAATTGATCTACTCGACTCAAAGTTCATCAATTTGATAAATCACCATGAATAAACGAATTCAACGGATATTAATAAATATTCAAAGAGATCTAGCAACAAGATTAAAATTACAGTAACAAAGTAATTGAATAAATTCAAACCAGTTATCAATTCGTAATCATATTCGTGATCACTGAACTAAGAATATGCACAAGTAACAAAATAAACAAAGAATCAAAGAGCCCAAATAAACAGTTAAAATAAACCAAAGTCAAGTAAATCTAACAACAAGTACAGTAACTAACACGCGTACAAATTGCATTTCATACCCAGCTATACGAGCAAATATCGATATTCACCGTTATGTAATTTGTATTCGTCTTCACATAGAGTATATCAGATACCAAGTACGAGACAGAATTGTTCAAACTCGCCCACTAATTTTCGAAATCAAGTCTACCGACATACTATGATTCTTGTTATGGTTCGTTTTCGAAAACATTAAGACATAACATTTGATCTCCATTGTTTGTCACCAGGTCAACCATAAAACCTTTTATCTAAAAACACTTTAAATATGATTTTTGCTAAGATTCCTTTATAAGTTTTTATAAATTACGCACCAGAAGTAATTTTTTAAGAAACTACAAGGAAGAATTTTCATGACACAATAACCCATTATCTATATACTAGAAATCAACGAAAATAATATTTGCTTAAATCAATATTACAGGGTTGTCAAAATTATTCCATACCAGAATACGCAGGTTTGCAAACTTACCAATCTCACAAGGTTCTAGTCCCAAACTGTACGACATTACCAATGTTAATTATAATATTAGCATAAGGAGAGATAATTGTTTATATATAATCCTAATAAGTCAAAGTTCAAATGCGCGAACTTAACACCACTCACGGACCGGGGACCTTTGCATATGAACTAAAATTTAAGCATATCAGTTGTTTTAATGTTATTTTAACATTTTTTTTTTGTGAAAGTGCTATATAAAGGTTATTTTCAAAAATTATTAATGCAGAATAATAAAAATTTAAATTATTTATTATTAATTTTATTTCTTTAAAACTTTTTGTTTTTACTAAAAATTTTATTCTTTTTTATGTATATAACGTAAAAATTTACATTTTTACATACAGTAAACCAGTAAATCGATAAATCAGTAAATCAAACCACCCACCCATCCTTTCCTATTCCACCCAACCACCTCCAACCCTCCACTCCCCACTTCTATGATCTATATTCTACTGAGTTCAAGTTTAACACATCGAAGTAAATATCATTGGTGGCCATAAACTAAAAATAACGTATAAATTAAGTCTCTGTAGAGTCTACAACCTGAAAACTCTATCAAACGAAAGTAATACGACTAACCCGTCGCACAAGGCTTCACCTTAATAAAGCTACATCGCATCATCCCTCGAACTAGGAACATATAAATGCCCCAACGAACAACAAGGACAGTCCTAACAATAAGCCTTAATGCCAGAAATTCACAACGAGCTAAACATATAGACGTAAATCATAAAACTTCAAACACCATTGAGGAACTAAAATAGCATACAAAAAAAAAAGGCAAAACAATATTCAAAAAACAAATATAGTCAGAAATACCTCTAAACACATATTAAACTGTATATTACGACTGTATACAAATAGTAGACTATTTTAAGCAAAAAAAAGTTTACACATAACTTGATCATCTAATTCTATCACAAACTCTCCAAAATGAATCCATAGGAACATAAAAACGTAACAAGTCTTTTATAAACCCATTAACCATCGTGAAATATTATACAAAAATAAGTTATCACAACTATAATATCAGCTATAAATCATTTATAGCTCGACCAACGGATAATTGCACAACATAACACACGTTATTATATACCACTAGCATAAAAAATAACAAACAGTATTTATATTCATTACACAAACACATAAAAAAGTTCTTCGAACTAAAATTTATCCTATGTAAAGGTAAATAGATTGTACTAGAAATTTAGCAATCCGGGAGAATAAATGTAAATTCAAAAAACCTGTCCAGGCTGTCCCTCTCTGCCCATCTTACTGTTCCTAACCTGTTTGTCCTATTGATCCTATTGATATCAGTTACAGTTCTATATATGGTTTGCTAAACTCATAAGAGGTATTCAGAGTTATTAGCATTATAGTAGAGAAGAAAAATGAAAAAGAAACAGAATGAAAAGAAAAATTAAAAGAAAAAGAAAAAAAAGAATATAATGAAATATAAGAACGAAAAGAAAGAAAAAGAAATGAAAAAGAGAAGAACAGAAAATGAAAAAAAGAAATGAAAAAAGAGAAAAAAGAGAACAGAAAAAAAGCAAAAAAAAACGCTGGAAAGTGAAGAGGGAAAGATACAAAAAGAAACAAAAATAAAACCACATGAAAGCAGAGGGGAAGGAAAAGGGAAGGAGTAGAGAAAAAAAAAAAATATAGAAAGTAAAGAGTAACAGAAAAAAGAAAGTAACTAAACATAGCGTACAAAAACGTCAACCGTATGTCATTACTTTTTCAAATCATATCTCTAGGCATATCATGTTAATTTACCAATTGAGGCAGTAATAATTAAAAAATATTCATACGATGGCTAATTAGCATAAGCAATCAACGAATGAATTGACACATAGCAAAGTTTTATCAAACAATAACGTAAAATAAGTTCTGCGAATACACATGAAAATTTTTACGCCAGGGTCAAACTAGTGAATAGTTTATCGGACATCCTAGAACAATAGAATCAGTAAAAATCAAAACGCAACCATCACCAATCCCATCCTCTAATCCTCATGGACCTTCTTCATCTAATCGATCTGTATTCACGTCAACTTTCGTTATGCATTTCGGATCAAACATACGCAAAAATGCAGTCTTTATATACATAACCCATCGATATATGCCGAACAAACAACGTTTTATACATTAACAAATTAACATAGCAATTACCAACTAAAAATAATGATACAATGACAGAACTCTACACCACTTAACGTAGGAGATAAATGATAACATTAACATGTTCCACACGTAAACCACCTGTAAAGTGACTAACATTGCTACAAAAACGTAACCTGTCTTACTTTTGTTTTCAAGCATGGATCTCTAGCATATAACGTTAATTTACATTGGCCACAGTAAATTAACAAAAATTTGATCGATAACCTTAGTCTAAGTATATACAGGACCATCGAATAATATGCACACGAACAAAGCTCTTATCCAAACATTGACATAATAAATAAGTTCTTTGAATAAATATCATATAATTGTTAATAGTTTACTGATTTTAAGACACAGTAAACAGTAAATCAAACCATCTCCCCAGCACCCTCCTCCCACCCCTCCACGACCTTCTGATCTATTGAGCTGTTGATTACACATCACATTCGAGTATCATTAGGTAAAACATACCCAAAAAATAAGTTCTGTAAATATTATAACTATTGAGATATAATCTAGGTAACAAGGTTATTCACACGATACAAGCTAACATATATACTGAACTAAGAAATTAATGTTACAACGACAAAACCTAACATACCTCTACGCTCGAATAAACAGTCAACTTAACAAGTTCCATCATTAACAGCAAGTACAAGTAACTAACATATGCATTACAGAAGCGTAAACTGTATCACAACTTTTTCAACGTATCTGCAACTTAATGCATTGGTATTTTTACTTAACAATAGTAATATTTCAACAACCATTTATCATGACTTACCTATTTATCATTACAGACCAACGAATACAATATGCTAAGGTACACAGGTTTTAACACCATAAACTAAACATTATCTTAACCTGAAACTAGAAAATATAATGTACAACGACGACAAACCTACACTCTAAATTATGAATAACTGCTAACATTCCAAATTCCTCGTATCAAAACGGTAAAGTAGCTACGGCCATACAAAACTTCACGTCCATCCCCACTTTTCCAAATATAAGCACACAGCTAAGAGGTATTAACTGAACAAAAATCCCACTAACAAAGTGACCATCTATTCAAGATAACACAACATTTATGAGCTAATGAATAAACGTAGAATTTAGCAAAATTACTCGGGCAAACCTAACATTACTACAGCAAAAACTGGTAAACCTATGCTCAATTTCTAAACAATCATCGTCAGTTAAACACAAAATATCTTACGAGGACTTATCATTTCTCTAACAAATCAGTGTATAACTCACGCATTAATATAGTAATATTTACAAAAATTTGTAACAGAAATGAAACATAGCCTAACATATCTACACTTACAAGGGGTGAAAAACCTACAATAGATACTACAATAGATACCTATGAATAAGACATTAGCATTTGGACCTATGAATAAGTTGATTAACCTAATCCACATTATCATAAGCAAAATTCAACCTACTACTGGGCTTTTCAATATTAGTGCATCCGCAAGAATCAAGCTGTTCTATCTAACAAAAATTCCTTAACAAAGGTTCAAACTATCAAAGATACCAGGATCTTGAACTATGAAGTTGATAATTACATTCATAAAGTGTCATGGATATCAAATTAACATCATTTTGAATTATAATAAACGAGGACATTAGCAAAATTCTCTGTCGACAAGATTAAAATAAACCTATTCGTCATCAACAAATAACGAATAACGCCCGCATAATATTATCGGTTTCTTAAAACACTTATAGTACCATAGATACACTGAATTCACATGAAGCTGAATAAACTGCCGCATTAACAAAAGTATTAAACAAAAAGTGGATGCAACTATAGACAAACTGATAGATTCGGCAACAGCGCATCATACAGAGACGATTTGGCAGAACTGTAAGCACTGTAAGCACTACTTGGAGATCACCCCCAGAGAGATGCATGAAGACCCATCTCGGGTACCCCGAAGGGGGGTGTAAGCGGTTACATAAGGGCACAGCCCAAACGGCTGCTTCCTTACCGCTTGCAGATCAGGTGGGCGTTCAGGCATTGGATGCCGTTCATTCCATATGATTGAGGATTTTGCTTCAGGGGAGAATCTCAGCGAGGCGATTCGTATAAAGCTGCTAACGTTGAGAGAAAAGCAACGCCATTCGGAAGTCACAAAGGGCATGCTGGAGACTGTGAACAGCGATCCCAACTTCCCCAACAAAGTGATAACTGCCGATGAGTCATGGATTTCTGGGTAGAACCCAGAAACTAAGAAGTTACAGTCATAACAATAGAATTATCCAACATCCCCGAGACCAAAAAAAGCAAGGCTGGTCTGCAAGCAATGTCAAAGTACATGCTCATGTGGCGTTAGGCAGGGGGGGGCAGGGGAGGGAGCAACTTGCCCCCCTAATTGGCGAAGAAAAAAAAAATTAGAACCTTATTGTTTGCCAGACGACGTTTTTAATGGTTTACGTAGTAGAAAAATGAAAAAAATCACCAACTCCATAGAGTAATGAAGTATTAATTACTAATTACTAACGTATTTTATATATTTTTCTAAAGTCTTAATGTGTTTTCGTTTTCATATTGGGCTTAAAGTAACTAGCTTTGTGCTTCTCTATTACAGCCTGGATTTTCTGATATTATTCTCCGCCTAGGGCTTCAGTATGTCGATAGCATTTGGCGGCATGCAAAGTTGTTAAATCAGTCGGAGCGTACCCGTTAATATCAGCTGCAGAACAACAATAAAACAATTGCAGAAAATGAAAAAAAAAATTATCAATTAAACCTAATTTATTTATATAATTATACTACATATATATATAGTATAATATAATATGATATTATATAATATAATATATTTATTAATTATATAATATAATAATATTTATATTATTATATATAATATATTATATTATATTATATATAATATAATATATATCGGGGCGTATACATAGGCAGGGTAGGTAA
>JABUQX010051416.1:0-10000 GCA_015478945.1 Trachelipus rathkii | reverse complement strand
TTATTTTATTATTCATTATTATTATTAATTATTATTATTATTATTATTATTATAAGTTATTATTATTTTAATTCTGACAATATTTATATAACTTTGAAATATTTTTACATAATTACTAATAATAATCATTAATAATATATAATAATATATAATATTAAATAAATATTATATATTAATAATATTAATAATATAATTAATATTATTATTATTATTAATATTATCCATAATATTAATAATATTAATATTAATAATAATAATAATAATAATAATAATAATAATAATAATAATAATAATAATAATAATAATAATAATAATAATATTAATATAATATTAAGATAATATACTAATATGTAATAATAATACTAATAATATAATAATAATATCAATAATAATACGTAAATATTAAGATTAATATTAATATTAATATTAATATTAATATTAATATTAATGTTGTTGTTGTTGTTATAATTATTATTATTATTATATTATTATTATTATATTATTATTATTATTATATTATTATTATTTTTTTTATATTTTTATTATTATTATTATAATTACAATTTCACATTTTTATATCTTTCATTTTTAATTCTACTTACTAAGTTAGATCAAAGAAAAATCAATTTTAAAAATATATAGCTATTAAAATATACAAAAACGTTTTCGGACTGAATTTCTTAATATAAATATTGTTAATAGTAAAATAAAATAAAAAAATAAGAAAATCTATTTATATGTTTGAGACAGGATATACAAGTTTTAAAAAGAAAATTATTCTAAAAATTAATTATATCATGAAGCATAATTATAAAAATTTAAAAAAAAATAAAACGTAAGAAAAGAAAATTTAATTTTGTTGTAAATTCTTTTTTTCGCTAAATTCTCAAAAGAATTTTTTTATTTTTATATTCTAATTTTTTGAGGCTTTTGCTTCTTCCTTGAGAGTCTTTCATTAAGTAATTGTTCCTCTTCGTTAAATTTATTAACGTCGAAGAGGAAATATTAAAAAATTCCGAGATAGTCTCGAAAAACTTGTTTCTCTCCATAAATATTCACATTATTTGGAGTAGGTGCATTAATATATATTATATATATATATATATATATATATATAATTATAGTATATAATATATAGTATTAATTATAATATTATATATTAATTATAGTATATAATATATATTATATGATATGAATATACTATTATATATAATATATTATATATATATTAATATAATATATATTATATATATATATATAATATTATATATATAATATACAGCACACAAAAGAAAAACTGGTCAAAATTTACTCAAATTGAGCAGTTTATAGGTTCTCATGTTGTCGCTGACGAGAATAATCTGAGTACATTTCGGTCAGTGAAGACTTTAAACTTGTCAAAATGAGAAATATGAAACTGTTCCCCGCATATCATATATATATATATACATGGGCGTAAGCAGGGGGTGCAGGGGGGGAACTTGCCCCCCCCCTAAATCTTGGAGAAATAAAAATTATGAACCTTATAGTTTGCCAATACGAGTTTTTAAGGTTTATTAGGCAAGAAAAATGGGGGGAAAAAAATAACGAAGTTAGATAATGAAGTATTAATTACTAATTAATAACTATATATATTATTTTTCCTAATGTTTAATGTGTTTAATCATATATGGACTTAAAGTCACTACTTTGTGCTTTTTAGATGCTGGATTTGTTCGTGACAATTATCTCCGAATAAACTTTAGTATGATCAATTAGCACATTTGGGGTTGCCAAAGCTGTTAATCTCAATCAAGAAGGAGTACCGTTTGATATTAAGTGCACTGCAATCTTAAAAAAAACACATTGCAGAAAATAAAAAAAACAGCAATTTGCAAAGACAATAATTATTATTATCATTATAATATTATATATATATATATATAATATCATATATATTATATAATAGATATAATAATATTAATATATATATATATAATAAATTATACATACATAACTGCCACCCCCTAAATGAATCCTGCCTACGCCCATATATATATAAATTATATATATATATATAATATATAATATATATATATATCTATAGGAAAAATATATATATAATATTATATTATATATTATATAGATTTATTTATAATCTATATATTATATATAGATATAATTTTATTTATTATATATTATAATAAAAATATATATATATCATAATTATAATATATATATATATTCATATTATATTTATAAATTATATATATTATAATAAATAATAATAATATAAATTATTATATATATCTTATATTATATATAGATATATATATTATATATTATAATTAATTATTATACATATACTAATATATATATATATATTATTCTATATATATATATATATATATATTATAAATATTATATACTTTTATATATAAATATACTATATATAATATAATATATATATTATTATTATATATATAGATTTATATATATATATATATATAATTTTTTTTATACACTCATCAGCCTAATCATGAATTATTATTCGCAAAATTAATTTGGAAAATTGTTTGCCTCAGTGCTCATGTATTTTAAATTGTTACCCATTTAAGAGTCTTTTTTTTGTTTTATTTTTAATATTTTCACAAAATTTTTAATTAATTATGAGAAAAGTATAGTTAATATATTATATTTATCAATATTATTTTAAGGACATTTTTATAATTAAATTATGTTTTATTAATTCTTTTCTTAAAGCTAAAATGGAAGTTTAGGACATGGCATAGCTTAATACTAAGCCGTTATAAATATATATATATATATTTAATTATATTATATATTATATATAATTATATATTATATATATATAATAATATATATATTTATTATAAATATACTAATATATATTATATATAAATATATAATATATATATAAATATATATTATATATTTAATATTAATATTAATAATATTAGTTACGGTTTCCATGGAAATACTATATATTTAAAGTGAAACAGATTAAGGTTCTAGCAAACGGTGTCAATTAGCTACCAAAAACTATTCAGAAATAGAGTAATTTCGATACTCAAAAAAGTACTCAGTTGAGAAATATTTTTCCTCTTTTACATTTGGAAACTTGTCATTTTGACGACTCTTGCAAATGCTCAATTTTACCGGTTTTTGAGGACGCTAAACTTGTCTATTTGAGCAGTTTTCTTTTGTGGCTGTATTATAATATATATATATATATAATAATATATATATATATATATACATATATTATATTTATAATATATATATATATATATATTATATATATATATATAATTATATATTATATATATATATATAAGATAATTATATATATATATATTATTATATATATATTAATTATTATATAATATATATATAATAATATATATATATAAATATATATATATATATATAATATATAATTATATATTTATATTATATATATAATATATATATTAATATATATATTATATATATATATATATTATACCCCTATATAATATACATATATATATTATAATAGATTATACTGATATATATTAATATATATATTATATATATATATATATAATTATATATTATTAATAATATATATATATAATATATATATATATTATAATATTATAATCATAATATAATATATATATAATATAATATAATATATTATATCATATATATAATATATACTATATATATATATATATAATATTATTATATACTATATAGATATATACTATATAAATATATATTATATATATATATTAATTATATAATATATATTAATTATATATATAATTATATATATATATATATATATATATATAATATATACTTTATATTATATAATATAATTAATATATATTATAATAATTTAATTATAATAGTAATAATACAATATATCTATATTACATATATATATATATAATATATATAATATATCCAAGAATGAAGAATATATGCACCCAAATTAATATAAATTCGATTTTTGCCGCTTGGTTTGTCTCTTGGTGTGTCTACGAGCATTTAGTCTGCCAACTGGCGTCGTAAGAGTTGCGCGTGTTTCTTAGTTTCTGCCGTTTTAATTACACCTCGTTCTTCTACTTCTGTAAATTTCCTAATATATGATTTTAATGAGCAAAAAATCTGCATTAAATTTTTTTTGAAGCTCAATATAACCGTAGCTGAAACCCACCAAATATAAAAGGGGGATTTTGGAGAGCGACCTTTACGCCAAACAAGAGCATTCGAGTGGTTAAAACGTTTCAAAGATGGCCGGAAGTTAGTAGAGGATGACAAACATTCGGGTCGGCCGTCAACATAACAACACAAGAAACAATCTCGAAAATGCGTGACGTGATCATTGAGGACAGAAGACAAACAATCCTCGATGTTTGTAAAGGAGATAGAACGTTATACGGGACATGTATACGCATTTTAGCGGATGAATTCAACACGAAATTAATTACTGCGAAATTTGCTGCTAGTCTTATGAATGTAGATCAACGAAAATATTGGGTCCAGGTGTGGACGGATCTACAAGGGAAAGTTGAAGATGACAGTAATTTCATGTGCATGGGTGTCCGGTTGTGACCCTGAAACAAAACATCAATCTTTGCAGTGGAAGTCGCCAAACTTTCCAAAGCCAAATTAAGAGCCCCAAGTTCGTATTAACATCAAGCCAATGCTGATAGGTTTTTGGACACTCCGGGAAATGTACATAAAGAGTTTTTTCCACCTGGTCAGTGTCAACGGGATGTCTTACTCAACGTTTTGAGACGTCTGAAAAAAATATTATGCCCAAACAGCCTGAAATGTGGAAGGAAAGTCACTGGTTGGTTCACCATGAAAACTCTCCTTCATACACTATTTTCGAACTTCATGGGAATAAACACATGACTTACTAGCCTGTTCTGACCTCCTGCGAAATATACCTCTTCTCAAAAATAAAAAAGGAGGCGTCTTAATACCATTGAAGAAATCTAATTGGAAATGCAGCAGCTCTTGAAAAAAAAAAAATAAATAAAAAAAGATAAAAAAAAAGAAATTTAATAAAAAAAAAAAAAAAACCCATTGGTATTCATCGTTGATATAACTAAGTTTGAAATATGAAATATTTACTTTAGGATATGTGCAAATGACAGACAATTTTGAAGTGACGGTGAATTTATGAAATGAATTCTTGAGATCTAACCTAAGTTTAGACGAAACTATGCTGTTTTATCGGATATCACTGAAATCGTTATATATAATCAAATGAGTATAGTATTAGATATATTTTAGAATTTAGCTTTTTCTCCAGTTTACCGCAATTATCATTGCAATAAAAATGAGGTGTACATTTCTACAACTATAATTTATTGAGATTTACTTTGACTTTTAAGACAAACTAAAATCAAGAAACATTAAAATTCACATGGGATTTTTATTTTCATCCCCTTTTTTTAAAGTTTGTTTTATGGTTAACAATGTATTAAATACTAAACCCGAAAATCCGTTTTTTCTTAGTGGCCCAAATTATTAGATTAGAATCCATCAAAATACCCAAGGCCCGTACCCAAGGATTATAATATATTACTATTAAATATATCATATCCTAAAGCTATCACTTATATATAAAAGGAAATACCACATATCATAGATAATAAGTAAAATTACCTTAAAGTTAATATGTAAAATTGTTTTTTTAATAATAAAACTTCCCTGTATAAATAATTATTTTATCATTAACTATATAATAATAAGTAAGTTTTATTGCTTTTGATTAAACTTACCTAATAATCTGAACATAGATCATCTGCCAATACCAATTGTCCTAAAATATTGGACACACTGTTCGGAGATTCTTGATTTATTATAGCTTTTGAATATTCTCTTATATACCAAAACATTCCAACGATTCAGGAGATTCTGAAAGATTATTATAAACATTCCAAGATAGATTTGAAAGAATAATTTTAATGAATATAATACTGCATTTGTTAAAATTTGTTTTTAAAATTAAGATTGATGCTTAAATTTAATAAATATGAATAAAGATAGCTATAATCCAAATAGCAAAATTAAATATATTATACCACAGTAGATTATTAGTAACTACAATAAATGTACTTACAATTATTTAGAAATAGTATATTACTTTTATTGCTATACTATGATGATTAATGATAAGAAAGTCTAATATATAGTGATTAATTTTATAATTATTTATAATAATATACTGATTA
This sequence comes from Trachelipus rathkii, assembly GCA_015478945.1. Lineage (NCBI taxonomy): Eukaryota > Metazoa > Arthropoda > Malacostraca > Isopoda > Trachelipodidae > Trachelipus > Trachelipus rathkii. Next base: position 3,758 of record JABUQX010051416.1, on the reverse strand, counting down.
TATATAGTATATATAATATGTCTTTAAGATTATATAAGATTATATATATTATTAAATAACTATATATTATATATATAATATTAAATAGTTAAAGCAGTTTGACTAGAAGGTAGTCGAATATTAATATATAGAGGAATACCTGCCTATATTAATAATTATTATAAGTATAATTAAGTAATATATATATATATGATATATTTGATTTATATATATGTCATATTACTGTGTATTTATTAAAATAAATTGCTATACAAATCAAGGAATCGAAAGGGATACTAAAGTGTTCTGACCTTTCAATCTCCTAGATCTAAGTAATAATCAAGTGTCGGATGCTTTGATATTCTTAATAAATAGACACTATCTAAAATATCCAATAATAATCTTGAAACCTATAACTCTGGTGAAATATCATCGACTTTATTATACGTTTTTGTTATTTGGCTGAATATAGATATTATAAAATAAATTAATTGGTGAGTACTAAAATGTATGTATAAAATTCAAAGGGGGGTGAAATGAACACTCACCTAGTAATAATATAGTGAAAGAAAAAACTCTGCAGAAAATACAAAAGGACCTAAATGAGGGCTAACAAACTACCTAATAATAAGTCATATAAGATTTGGGACTTGTAAATCCTGACACTCTAACATATACCTTACACTAGCTATCTTTAATCAGATGGCAAAGCTATCAACATTGAAAAGAACAAATATGACAAGAAAGAAGAATTATATTTATGACAGATATTTATGTACTTGGTCACATTATTATTCAGGACTGGAATGGATGGACCCTCAATGACTACCTTTTGAGTGCTTCAATTTAACCAAACGAGCTCTTGATTGGATCCGTTACGAAACTTACGGATAACGAAAAATTACAAATAAATTGATACATAAATTCGTAGAGAACAAATATCGAAACATTTACGAAATAATTGCTCAACCACTTAAAACAACATTAGAAAACTAATAAAAAATCCACACCACAATTCCAATTTTTTGGTTTTAGTAAACTTTTTTGTTGTTGTTGTTGTTGCTGGAATGCAAAATTTTTTCTAAAGAGAATATGTAATATTTTATTTTTAAGATAAATCCTAGGAACAATTCGTAGTGCAAAAAAAATGTCCCAACTTAGGCTAATACCTAAGTTTATTTTGAAAACATATACATTACCAAATAACCATTTATGCAAACAAACTATTTTATATTCTAAAAACTAAGCTGCTATTTCAGCATTACAACACGCAATCGAACGTCCCTTCACTTGTTAATCAAAACATACATATACCATAATCATTTGTCAGTCCATACCTAATGCTTTATACAAAATTAAACATAAATATAAATAACAATATTGAATTCTCATAACAAATTTATTGGGTATATACAAAATACCAAAATTCATGAACTATGTAAAACTAAAAATTGAATACTCGCTATATGCTATATTATTTAAAATGATAGTATATATATATGTATTTATATGTTATAATGTCATATATTATTTAATATATATTATATATACTATATTTAATGAAGGTAATTATAGCTTATATTGATAAGTATTTATATATTTATTATAATATTATTAATAATAAGATATATTGTGAGAGTTGATATAGACTCACAATAATATTATTTAGTTATACGGTTATATTATATACCCAGAATGAAGTATAGATATGTATATATTATATATAATATTAAATCATATGAGACCCTGAGTTTTCCGGATATCTATTATTAATCAATGGAGACTAATTACCGATAAAGTTCTCTTATATATATATTGAGGTAAAGGGTAATATTTAGTAAATATATAGAAAATATATCTAAATAATAGCCTTCATAAGTGAATATCAATAGGAAAATCAAATATCTAGTATAGATATATTTATAACACTAACTAGAAAAAATATATTATAATATCATAATTTGCTACCCCCTTAGATTGTCTACAAAGTCACTGATTCAAAATTTTATCTATATAATAACACACGATAGTTTTGAATTAGCAGAGCACATTACACGATTCGCTGGTTAGCACATGTTGTTATCGCTCATGTCTGTAGAATAGTCACGAATATACTCACACGTAAAGAATAACTAATCAGCAATGTGTTACCTCCTCGCACCATAACCACAGAGAAAGACTCAACGGACTCATATATCAAAATATATATAAAGTTAATTTATTTGTTTTGTAGGTTTTTTCTCTATAGTGTCATGAAGGTATTAAGTTCTATGATGTCATGTTAAATCGCGTCTTGAGACTTTTCCTAATATTTGATTTATGAGATAAATAAATAAACAAATATTCTCAGAGTTGAATAAATAATAAAGACTGTTTTTATTGAAATGAGAATATTATCAACCATGTGTAAGCCCTAAAAATATTTTCTTTCAAATTTACCACTTTTTGGAGAAAATTATTTGTTTACATTAGAAATACACAGATGATTAAGAAGATTGTAATAGCCATGGAGGTCAGTTATTCTCATGAGTGTATCATAGTATTAATTTCTTAATTATAAATTTTCAAATTAACATATACTCTTATTCATTCAATATTATTATTATATATCAGATATTTTCCTCCAACTATTATAATCTGCTTTATAAATTGAGGAACTTGAGTATCATTAATTTGTATTATTATTATTATATAATGAGTTATATATTATTATTTATTATTATTTATTATTATTATTATATATGTGATTATTAAATTATTATTATTATATAGCAGATAATAAGTAGCCAAATTAAATTTTTGCTAAACTCTCATCCCAATGAATCTAATTAAATATGAAGAGCAATACAACCTCCTCCACACGCATTATCAACAATAATATAACTATAATAACATTCCGCCAAATAGATTTATTTATTAGTATAGTGAGGATTAAAACAAAATAAGTATAAGTAATACTGTGGTCATAAATAAATAAGGAATATATGAGAAATATCTAAAATAGATTATTATATATTTATATACTCAAATAATAGCTAAAAATTGAGTATAGAGACTGTTTTATAATAATAATTTTCATTTGAAAACCAAAATTAAAAATTGAAATATAGAAGATGGAGATATATCCTAAATAAAGATAAAAATCATCATGATTACAGTAATATAAGATAATAAGGAGGTATATATATATATAAATTACTATCACATCATCGATATCTTCATTTATGACAGCATATTTCATATCAATTCTTCCTGTTACTTATTTCTTTGTTGAACTACAACTATACTCTATTCAATTTCCAAGAGGGGTGCTTTGTTCAATAACTGGAATAGTTATACTGTGTATTCTTTCTAGTCAATATATTAGTAAAACTTGACAATATCTAATATAATAACATATATTATAAGTTTATAATATATATATATATATATATATATATTATGATTTAATACTCTTAGTTTGCTTTTTACCTATTAAAGAAACTTTTACCACATAACAATCAATTAATAAATATAAATTAAATATAATAATAATTATATACACTAATATATAATGTAGCGAAATATTATAGAGTGGGGTACAAACTTCTCAATTTTACTACCGGAACTACCTGGCAAAATTACGGATACGATCTTACGGCTATCTTCACTGTACTTAGATATATCTAGGGTATTATATTGTTATATAATGAGTGCGTTATTTCTGTCATGGCAGATTATAAATATACAACTAATGTATATATATATATAGTAACTCTTTAAATCATTATATATATTTT
>JABUQX010051415.1:7500-10000 GCA_015478945.1 Trachelipus rathkii | reverse complement strand
GTTGGTTGTGAATGGGGGTAGGGTGGGGAGGTGTGGTCTAATTGGAGTTTTCTGAGTTGTTTTTTTTATTTTCCTGTTATCAGGGTGGGTTGGTTTTCGAGAGATGTTGGCATAGTGTTTAGCGAGACTGTCTGATTGTTGTTTGGGGAAGGGGAGGAGTTGTTGGGTAAATGATGGGGATTTCGTGGGATTGTGGGGGGGGGGGGGGTTTTAGGTTTGGGGGGAGGGGAAATGAGAGTTGTTTAATTTTTTAATGACTTGCCAGGTTTTCTTATATATATATATATAATATATAATATATAATATATATGATTATATATATATATAATAGTTATAGATATATATATTAATATAATATATATATAGATATTATATATAAATATATATATATATATACATATATAATATATATATATATATATATATAATATATATATATATATATAATTATATATATATATATATATAATATATATATATAGTTATATATATATATATATATATAATATATATAATATATATATATAGATATATATATTTTTATAAATATATATTTATATATATATATATATATATATATATATATATATATATATATTATATATATATATATATATATTATATATATATATATATTATATATATATATATATAAATATAGTATCATGATAGGAAGCCGGCAAAAGTCGGAGGAATGTTAAGTAATGCCTCATTAGGTCATACAGCCCTACGTTAAGTTAGTTATTGATGAAAATTCCACTCTTTACACTCCCGTTTTTCGTTGGTTACTTTCTTTCACCATTCAGAGAGGGGATTTCTAGAGTTTTTTCTTATCATACACTAAAAAATGCTTGATGAATATGTCTAATGAACAAACCGCGCACTCACTCTTCTTAACATGCTTCCCTATATGCTTACAGGCACACACTAGAACATTTTCTGTTAACTATCTTTATAAATTATGAAACATAAACTTGTCTCGAACGTGATCGGAAGGGCGGCGCCAAGCAATGCCCCTCTTTCACTCCCCTCTCCATTATAGCTTCGGAATTGGAAACTTCCTGGGATAGAATTTGTTACATCAAAACTTCCCTACCTACTTGCTCTAGTTTAAAAGTTGAAACCAGTGAAATATGCTTTCAATTTCTCTATCCATTGAGCAGATGGTGCAGCTCCCGACCCGCATCCCTGACCATCTTGGGGAGGAATCAAACAGTTGAAACCTTTTCATAACTTAATCCTACTCCTTTTACTTGCTAAACTCTTTCTGTATATCGGTCGATCTTATCTCCTTATCTTTAGCGTCTTCAATCTTTTCAAGTCTTCCTCAAGAGAAACTCTCGCCTTTGGTGAGGGAACCCTTTTGCCTTTTGGGTGCCACAAACTGGTCGGACTTGCGATCATACTTCTTTGAATTGGATTGGCAATGATTCCTTACCATATGATTCAGTGATAGCCAATGCGTGGGAGGTTCCTTTGAGTGCGCAGAGCGCTAAACTGAGGTGTCTCTCTCTTTAGCATAGAGAGGAAAATTCCATTCTCTTTTCCTTCAACTAAAACTCATAAACTTTGTTTTAGCCCGGATGGTCCTAGCGTTATTCGTCGCAGGGATGCCACTTTTAAGAATTGATGTTGTCTTCAAACTATCGTATTTTTTTATTTATCCCATAATCGTTCTAGGTTTAGTATGTATTTATTAAACATACTCAGTCTTTTCTCTGCTGAAAAAAAATAATTTTTCTAATTTCTCTTCCTCATGCTCTCTCTTGCACTACGCGAATATTATCTAGGTTCTACTTTTCTTTTTAATCTCTCCTTCTTCTGGTTTCCGACAGTATCCCAGCTGCTTTACCATCTCCTAATGTTGAACTGTTCGCTCATATTTTTTATTCTAATCTAAATTTTATGGCAACTCCGGAGATGTTTCTTTAACATTTCTTTTCTCTGTACTATTGGACTTGCCGCCTGAATTAAGGCTAGCTAAATTGAAAATGAAAAAATGACACTTCTTATATTTTAGGGTTGGCTCAGAGTAGCAGAAATATTTAAAATTATATATTAATAAAAATGACTTAAAAGTAATTTGTCTAATCCACACCTTAAAATAATTAACGTCAAAACGAAGGTATTTACGATTTTTTTCATTGCTGAACAACAAAGGAAAGTTTGTAACCTACATACCAAATTGCAATTGGTTTTAATTTCTATTAATATATTATATAATATATATTATATATATATATATAATATATATATTATATATATATATACAGTGGCGTTATTTAGGGTGGGGCAGGGCCGGCCAGGGGCCAGGGCCATGGCCCCCCGAAATTTCTTAGACACTTAAAATTTTTGAAGTATCATTTCCGTTAATAATATAAAGTGCAGAAGTTAAATTAATTTTATATAATTCGTCGCTTTCAGGAACAAATCTCGTAAGTCCATTTAGATTAAAATTAAACTTGAAACCTATCAGAGAAAAATGCAACATTAGAGTTTC
>JABUQX010051415.1:0-5000 GCA_015478945.1 Trachelipus rathkii | reverse complement strand
TTTGTTAAAGATATGAGATAGTTTGGTATCTTAGGTTGAAAATGCATAAAAATTTCCGTTTATTCGCATTCCTTTAAACACATCGAAATAATTTATTACTTTAGCCAGCAATATGATATACGTTTGCACACCAATTATTCTTAGAAATAATTCCAATCTATTCCCAAATATATGGTATGAGAGATGTCAATAACTTAAGTGACATTTCATCGGATCTCGGGAAAAGATACTAGTAAGATATTTTGGTTTCGAAATACCTTCAAACCTATTAGAACTCAGCATTCCATCATATAGTATCATTTCAATGAGCTCGATCTCTCGATGTGAAGTAACCTCGATTTTTAAGTTCCCTATCGCATAAATTTTTTTGGGAAAAATTTTTTTTTTCATCGAGGCTTCACAAAATTTTTTTAAGGTTTCGGGAACCTAGACATCGAGGTTGCGACACATAGGGAGATCGAGTCCTTAGGAATGTTACTGTTTCAAGGGCTACTCGATTATACTACGTTTGAACGTATTCTGAAACTAAAATATCTAAATATCAACTTTTCCTCAATACCCGATGAAACGTCGCTAACGGAATAGACTTCTCCTATAATATAGATATGAATACGATTAAGTAATTTTAACATATAATCGTTTAAACATATATAATATGGATGGAAGTAACATTGAAATATTTTGATAAATAAGTGTTTAAACTTTTATAAAATTAATTAGTTTTGTTAAAGATATGAGTTAGATTGGTACCTAAGGTTAAAAAAGCATAACAATTTCAGTTTATTCGCATACCTTTAAACACTTACATATCGAAATAATTTATTACTCTAGTCAACTTTATGATATACGTTTATGCAACAATTATTGATAGAAATATTTCAAATTTATTCCTACATATATTACGAGAGAAGTCTATTCCGTAAGTGGCGTTTCATCGGATCTCGGGAAGAGATACTAGTAAGATATTCTGGTTTTGAAATACCTTCAAACCTATTAAAACTCAATATTCCTTCGTATAGTATCATTTCAACGGGCTCGATCTCCTTATATGACTTATATTAAATGTTCCAAACAACCCTTCAAACTTCGACTCTGAATGGTTTTCCTCCAAGTACTTTTCATAGCATAGCCCTTCTGCACTACTATTACAAAATTAAATTTATAGGTTAAAAAATAACATTGATTTTTTTACAAGTTGATTTTTTTCCTATCTAGGAATCTCGATATCTTTATTGTTCAACTTTAAATTATTAGTAATTTTTTTTTATATTATTTTAATATTTTAATATTTTCTTTTGTAATTAACAATAACACCTTAAAACCATACTCCCAGAACAATAGGTAAACCTCTGTTTCTAACCTGTGTTCCTAACTCATATATAGTGATATATATATATATATATATACTCTTACAAATAATATATGTTATATATATATATATAATATATATATATATATTATATATATATATATATATATATGATATATATATATATATATATACTATATTTAATTAATATATATTTATATTATATATAGTATATTATATATATATATATATATAATATATATATATATATATTATATATATATATAGTATAATATATCCAAACTCAACTAGATGAAGCGGCAGTGACCAGACTGTACATGATTTAGTATTACAATTCTGTTAATCTAATATTCGTACGAGACTTTCTTTACATAGTGATTAGGTCAAAATGATTACTGCCTTTAAATTAATTGTAATTATTTTTGTCATATTTATTGTAGCTTTAATTTAGTTTTAATTAATTTTATGGCTAAATTTTTCAGGGTTTGTTGGTAACGTTTTTTTCTGCCTCAATTAAAAGCAAAGCGTAAAATATATGTAATAAGATTCTACGGCACTCTAGAATTTAATAAATTAAGACACATTTAAAATGTTAAAAACATAATATATAATATACTAGTAATGCTCACTTAAGCTTCCATTTTAGATGAATACAGACATCGATTTTAAAATTAGAAACGTAAAATATACATTATATCATTCTACGACTCGAGAATGGGCTGCAAAAACGCAGACTTAATAAATGAAATCATTTAAAATATTCAAAAAAGCAATTATAGGCAATGAGAACAATCGGATAACTTCCTAGGTTTAATGATGGAAATAGGTAGAGAAAGATATATAAAATATCGAAAATGGGTAACGAAATATATTAAAAATATTGATTTTGAAATATCGATATTACTGAAACTTATTGAAATTAGTACGTTTGGGATATTAATTAAAATTTTGCTAAGCTAACTGTGAAGGTTTTGTGTGGAGGTTAAAAAATCGTTAGCGAAAAGACTTTTTTTTTTTTTTTTTTTTTTTTTTTTTTTTTTTTTACAAAAATAAAGAACTTATATATTATATATATAATATATATATATATATATATATATATATATATATATACGTTGATATATATATAATATATATAATATATATATATATATATATATAATATGATAATATATATATATATTATAATATATATATATATATATATATTAATATAATATAATAAGGTGAAACATCCAAAGAAGTTACCCCGCGATGATATCTCGGAAAAACTAAGATAGGTAACAGAAAACTGATAACATATATGGAATAGGCGTAATGAATTTGTTGGAAAATGCAAAAAAAAAATGTACTTTTTTTTTAATTTTTTTTTATGTCTCCCAAAACTACGAATGGTACAAGAAAATTATAAATATTATAGAAGTCAGCGTATGAATATGTATTAAAAAGTTTTTTTTTTTAACTAAAAGAATATCCCCGGGTAAACCGCAAAGATGCAAGAGTCGGGGTCTCTCGGCCTCTTGGGGACTGACGGGGTAGGACTATTTCAACCTCCTCCGGGGAGGGTCTCCGGCCCCGCTCTTTGGTATTTGGGGTGTCGCGGGGGGTTCCTCCGCCTCTCCCCTACGGGGTATGGAAAACGTCCCCCCTTCTGTCCACCTTATCGGCTCGAGCCCCCTAAAAGAATTTTATTACGCTGATTTCATATATGCTATTATTATTTTTCTTCTACCTATCGTAGTTTTGGAGATATAAAAAAAATAAAAAAAAAGTAAATTTTTTTTTTTTGCATTTTCCATACAATATTTCATACGCTGATTCCATATATGTTATCAGTTTCTTTGTTACCTATCTTAAAGTTTTGAGATAGTCATGCGGTATCTTCTTTAGTTTTGGCCATATAATATATATATATATATATATATAATATATATATATATATAATATAATATAATATATATATATATATATATAATATATAATATATATATTATATATATCTATATATATATATATATATAATAATAATATATATAATATATATATATATATCAGGATCAATAAGATCATTTGTATAAAAATGGTTTTGTTTTTTTGGTTTGTTTCTTTTTTACCTTTGAAAACAATATTTTTATTCTTTTTATAGTATTTATATCACTTATATGAATTTTTTTTATAAGTTTTTAAGTCAAAATATTTATATTAAGCATTCCAAAAAAAAATCATTTTAAATAGGATTTTTTCCCTTTTCTCAAAAAAAAATTGGTATTATTTTATGGAGGGTGTAGTTCTGAGGGATTGGAGAGAGCAAATAATAGTATCCTTATATAAGGATATGGGGGATAAGGTAACTGTAGGTATTATATTGGAATTAGTTTATTGAGTGTTGTGGAGAAGATATATGCTGGTGTTTTGATTGAAAGATTGCGTTGAGTGACTGAAGGACTGATTGGTGAAGAACAATGTGCGTTTAGAAGTGGTAGAAGATGTGTGGATCAAATCTTTACATTGAAACAAGGGAAACTGAGGGAGGAGAAAAATAAATTATATTTAGGTTTTATGGATTTGTAACAGGCGCATGATAGGATTAATAGGGAACCTCTATGGCAGCAGTGGTTAGTGATATATGGTGTTGGTGGTATGGTTCTGAATGGGAATCAAAATAATGTATGATGATAGTGAAGGCGTTTGTAAGAATAATAGACATCGAGCAAGTGATTGTTTTTATTAAATAGCGGATGTGTAGGCAGGATAAGGTTAATGTCTCTTGGTTATTCAATTTGTATATGGATGGGGTTATTGAAAGAATTAGAGGTGGGGGTGGCAGAAGATGGTGTTAGAATGATGGGAGAATGGAAGAGAGTGGAAGGGTTCCCTACCTATTATAATGAGGATGATTTGGATTTTTGTGTGGCGAATCTGAGGAGGGTTTGGAGAGGATTGGTAAGAGAAGATTTGGTAGGTGTGCATAAAAGGGAGGTTGAAAGTAAATGTAGAATTAGAGTAAGGTTATGGCTGTGAAGTGATGACAGTCCTCGGTGTGAAGTTATGTTAGAGATGTGACAGCTGGGAAAAAGTCTCAGAGATTTTAAGTTTTTTTTATTGTATTAAAAGGAATTCTCTTAAGGGTTTCAATACTTGTTTTCTAGAAGGTGGTTGTGCAATTTAAGGGAATAAGGGAAAGGATAAGGGAAAAAGTAGTGAGTGATCTAGGTGCTTTGTATGAGGGTATGTTGTTTCCTGTGTTTAATGTATAGTAGTGAGATATGGTCTGGAATAAGAGGTAATAGATCTAAAGTACAGAGGCGTTAACTTTGAGAAATAAGTAGAGGGTGATTATCTTATTATAGAAAAGGAAATAAATAAGAAATGGACAAAAATTAAAGAGGTATGTGGTTGTGAAGAAAGGTATATGAAAGTAACGCTTGAGATGGTTTGGTCAGTGGAAAGGATGGATTGATAGTCGGTTTGGTTTTAAACGGATGTATACGTGGTGTAGTGTGCTGGGAATGAACGGGCCTGGGAATAAACCGAAGAAAAACGTGATTGAAGTCAGTAGGATGCCTGGAGTAGAGAAATGTGAGTTTTGGCAGGGGCGAAGACCCGAAAGTGCATAACAGAAGTGAATGGCGGTTTTTTTTTGAAGGTGTATGGTTGTAGCCCACTTGGC
>JABUQX010051414.1:85000-95236 GCA_015478945.1 Trachelipus rathkii | reverse complement strand
GCGAGAGCACCCTCGACTCTTTCAAATCTTTCTATTTTCATCTGGGTTTCCTTTAGTTAAAAAAAAATGTACTTGCAACCTTGTCGTCTATTGCCTTGAAATATCGAAAAAAAATCGATTACATCTTTCGTTCTATATATATCGGTTAATCCTTTAGAAGGATAAGTTCAATATTATATTATATAAATATATAAATATATATATATATAATATATAATATATATAAATATATATAGTATAATATTATACTATATATAATTTATCAATTGTCCTTTAAAAGGAAGTTAACATATATATTATCAAAACTATACGAGCAATATATTTTTTCGATTTTTCCAAGGCAAATAGTGCGTCAAGGTTCAATACAGCTTTTTATTTTAACTAAAGGGACATATCCAAGATTGTCGCAAAGATGAAAGACGTCAGCGGGAGACGACGGGAGGGACTTCGTCCCCTTATCTTTGGAAAATTAGGCTCAGCAAATTAAAAAAAACCAAAAAAAAAAAAAAAAACAGATAAAAAAGCAAACTTGTGGTAAACTCTGCCGCTCTTGCTATGGGTTCCTAGCTACACTTGTCACTGCAGGGCTGCACGGCAGCGGTCTGCGATTTTTCGAATAATCATGTCTTTTAGTAACTTCCTTTTAAAGACAAGTGCCTTATATATCGTTATAATATATATATAATTATAATATATTATATATATATTAATATATTTCATATATATATTGATATTAATATATATATATATATTATAGTGTTGGACGGATGTCAAAATTTGACTGTTCGAAATCGATGCGGATGCGGGACTTTAAGAGGATGAGATGCGGAATCGGATGCGGATCTTTACTCTTTGAAGTTTGATTAAAAATATACTAATATATATTATATTATCATTAATATATATATTATTATATATAATATAATATTATATATATATGTATTATATATATCATACTATATAGTATATATATTATATATATTATTCATATATAATATAATATAATTATATTATATATACAGGGTGATTCAAAATTATGGTAAAATTTTTTGGTAACTGATAAGAAATTCAAAAATAAAGTAATAATAAAGTTCTATAAGGATAACGTAATGTGCTTGTTTCATAAACATTTAGTTTTTTTTACTAAAAATTTTGTTATCTACGAACAAGGTAGGTTAAACCCCTATATCTTGGATATGTTGGTGTAGTGATTAATACGACAAAAGAAATATCAATTACTATAAATTTAAAAATGCGCGTTAATTTCTTTTGGTCTCGTGCGGATGACTTAGGTTAAAATGTTATAGGAACCAAAAAACACCTTTTGTTGTACGCAGACAATTGGTAACATTTTATTAATTTCATATATTAATAGAGAAATCTAAATTTGCAGTAATTGGAAAACGCATATAATAAACACATTCACAATCAAGCATACCACTTCCATTAAACATTCACGCACATTGTAGACCAAAAAACAATATATATCAATACAATGCCATGTTATTTGTGTATACATTAACAATGTAACTCACTTGACTGGATGGTGTTACTTACGTGTTTTTTCGTTATTGAATATGGATCTTAATTACCACGTCTATTCTACTCTGAACATGCTGACATGCATCTAATTATTGGGTTAGGTACGCTTCAATATTCTCAGGCTAGCATTTTACCAAGAGAAATATCCCAACCGATTTTTCAAGCGCAAGGTTTTATGCACTATCATCAACGCCGTTCTAAACAGGGTATTTTCGTCAAGAGGCCCACTGAGGCAGCACCCCGATCTACTGAGGCACTGGTTTGATTTAGAAGAATTAGTTTTAATGAAATTTCTGAGATCCTGAAAAGAGCACGCTGAGAATTGTCACTACATTTAATTCGAACAATCTAGATTTGAGTTACTACGACGACCAACAGTACACCTCACCACGTCCATAGGTGGCATTACTCCCATTTTGCCACTGAACTATGTGTCGACTCTGTTATTCGTCAATGTTTTGAACAAATGTATTAACCAACTCTTTAACCGAAGGTTTAGTACCGACGCAGCTCACTTACACAGAACAGCTATGCTTTAACGCTTCATATCGACACCATTTTGAGCAGACAGAGCCTCATACCATTAATGACAGGACTCTCTTCACAACATCAGTTCTTCAGTAAACATGTTGGCAGAATTTTAATGAATATGTATTATGTTTGAGCCTTCTCCAAGCTTAATGCATAATCTCTTAAACTTTACAACATGAGCTCGTGTACCTTGTATTGATGAGTACTTCTTCCGTTGCGGCAAAACTATGTGTTTTTTGCTTGATCGGCTCCTGACACTTGTGAGCTGCAGCTTCCTTGAACACACTAATGCACACCTTCCAATCAATAGATATGTCCGAGGGCCCAGTTCCTCCAGCAAGGTCACCAGACCTAAATCTTTTGGATATTACCTTGGGGACACTTAAAGACCTTAGTTACTCTCTCCAATCGACACCGTTGAACACCTACGATAAAGGATTATGAACGGAATTGAAACAATCAATCAGACTCCTGGAATATTTGAACGGGCCCGACCATCGATGAGAAGACGCCTGGACGGCTGACAATGGTAACAACGGAGTCATTATTCAACTCATCGTAGTCTTTGACATCATTAGGAGGTCTTAGAAACCTATGTTTATTTGCTGTACAAAATCATAACCTATCATACAATAAGAATTGTTTATTACACTCCTATTCCGAATGGTTATTCGTCCTCATATCTTTAACGTCGCCATTTTAAATCAGTTTGTAATCTTTACTGGATTTCGTATGATACCAAGCTACTTAAGTAAAAAAACCAATTTACCACCGAAAAACTCCAGCACATTACGTCATATCTTTATATGAGGAACTTTTACTTTATTTTTGCATTTCTATAAGTAAACCAAAAATTTACCATAATTTTGAATTCACCTATATATATATATATAATATATATATATATATATTTATATATATATTAATTATATATATATATTATCATACATAATATTATCATAACTATATATATATATATATATATACTTATAAGAAAAGCCCTTGCAAAATTACAAATATTCCCATAAACTCCCATAAAGATGCCAAATAATATTTATTTTACGCATTTAATCAAATGTAGAAAAACATCCTCAACATCTCATATTTTCAGCGCGGATGCAGATTGTCCGTCAGGTGAGATTGCGGATGCGGATTCAGTCCTCACTAATAATTATATATATATATTATTATATATATATTATATTATATAGTTTATATATTATTAAATATTTTATAATATATATATATATATTATATATATATAATAATATATATAATATATAATTATATCATTATAATATATTATATACTATTTAATATATATAATATATCTTATTAATACTATATATATAATATATATTATATAATATATATATATATAATATACTTCATAGAGTATATATATATAAGTCATATAATATTAGTATATATATATATATCATAATAATACTATTTTCATATTATTTATTATAAAGTAGACGTATTTAATCTAGATAAGAATTTAAGAAAGAATTCTTGTTTGTTGAATGGCTTATTTATTTATTTATTTTTAATATCTTGTCCTAACTCCAATATACATACCGGTGAACTAAAGAATTAACCCGATATTATCTCAGAAAATAGTAGATACAAAAACTTACAAATAGAATCAGGTATGAAATTTGTATGAAATGAAAAAAAATTTTATTTTATTTTTGTAACTTTATATATCTCCAAACTACGATAGGATACAAAAATAATAAAAATATTAGAATTAACGTATATAATATGTATGAAAAAAGAGATTTTGTTAAACTAAAAAGAATACCCAGGCGTAAACCCGCAAGATCAAAGAGTCGTGCTCTCGGCTCCTGGGGACGACGGGGAAGACTATTTCCCTCCGGAGAGGTAAAAAAAACCCCGACCTTGGTATTTGTAGTGTCGCGGGTTCCTCCGCCCCTCCCCTCGGGTGTATGGAAATAGTCCCCCCCCCGTCCAACTTCGGCTCGACCTCTAAAAAAAAAAATTCGTACGCTGATTCCTATATGTTTTAGTTTCTTTCTACCTATCTAATAGTTTTGGAGACTATAAAAAAATATAAAAAAAAAAAACACTAAATTTTGTTTTTTTCTTTTCATGCAAATTTCATACGCTGATTCCATATATGTATCAGGTTCTTGTACCTATTCTTATTTCGAATATCATAGCCGGTAACTTCTTTGGTTGCCTCACTAATCTAAACAGTAGCAGATGTAAAGGGTCTAAAATAATTAAGAAATTGGGAAAAAAAATTATAAAATCCCCAAACTCTGGAGGCTATTAATTAACATCAAAACACCTTCACACATTGTGCACTCTTTCTATTCTATACATGAGTGATTATTTCTAACTTATTATCAACTTTTTAAATCATGCCAAAACGACAAAACACTGATTTCCAACAAGAGATAAAAATTATTAGACTGAAATAAGCTTGGGACATGAGAAGAAACGACGAAAATAATATGCAACACGTCCACTGACATAAATAATTACAGCAAACTGAATGTTATTTTTGTCATAATAGATTGTCTTATGCAACCTCATAACTTCTAGCATTAAAACTTGCATAGAAAATTTCAGGCGCACCAACTTACAAACCACACGGAAATTAACTATATATATATATTAATATAAATATATATATATAATTATATATATATATTATATATTATATATAGTATTTATTATATATATATATATATATATATTAATATATAATCTCATATATAGTATATATATATTATAGTATTATAATATATATATATCATATTAGTAATATTATATAATATATATATATATAATATATTATATAATATATATTATATAATATATATATATATAAATATTATATATATATATATATAGATATATATATATTAATATCAAGCTGAGCGCGCCTATAATTTTTGAGTGCGCCTAGCGCAATGCGCCCTATGTTACATTAATTACGTAGCCTTAATCACCTATATTTTTTGGGGGTTCGACCTAGTGCGCCTATCGCCTATGCGCCTATGCGCCTTTGTCGCCGGCCGGTTGCTGTTTGCTAAATTTATTTGCAAACAGTAAACTTAGGCATATAAAAGGCATAGTTCTCTATAAGAAGAAAAACCACATATTAATTGTGTAATCTAATAATACCGATAAACTATATCTACACGTCCTCTTCCTCCCCCATGTCCTTGTGGTCCATGATTTCCCCGGAGTCAGCACGAGCAAAGAATTTGAAAATTTAACCATAGGTGCCAATTTATTTGTAGTTAAGAAATATTTAATACAATATAGTAATATATATAATATAGTATATATTAATATCTTATATATATATATAAATATATATATATATATATATATATATATAAAATATATATATATATATATATATATATATAATTATATAAATATATATATAATATAATATTATAATATATATATTTAATATAACTATACTAAATATAATATACATAATATAATAATATATATATATTATAATATATATATAAATATATATTATATTATAATACAATATATATATTTATACTATATATATTATATATATAATTTTATCACTGTTTTTTAGAATGATACAAGTGCCACGCTTCTAAAAGTTCTAATTTAGTGGGAAAATAATGCCTTTGATTCCCTGTTATTAGACGCGGCTTTATAGGGCAGAGAATTGGCAATGATGCGCCTTTGCTTAAGTCGCTTTTTAAAATTGTGCGCCTTATGCGCCTTGCGCCTACAAAATTGATCAGTCGCCACCACTAGGCCATAGCGCAACTCGTTTTGGCAATGCCCAGCTTATATATGTATAATAATATATATATATATATATATTATATTATATATATATATATATACATATATATATCTTTAGAATATATTATAAGTATAAAATAACTTATATAATATATAATAATGATATATATATATACTTATATCTGGTAAATGTTTACATTCTGCCATCGCCAATATCTGGCGATTACCGAAAATATCATATATATGGATAGAATCGATTTATATATCGACTATCTATCCATATATATCGACTATTATGAATAAATCATTATATAATATATAGATTTATTAATATATATATATATATATATTAAATATATATATTATAATATTATAATTTATATATATATATATATATATATAATATATATAGTATATATATACTATATACTATTATATAACACTTCTACAAAACTAGATAATATAATAATACTATATACTATATATAGTATTACTTACAGTTACTATTAAATTCAAAAACGCATCGTCACTTTTACAGAGTCAAAATAACCTTTTTATACGTTTTCTAAACACTCATAGAATACACGTCGACGCCGCAGCAACAGCCCCCACATATTCTTCTTGCAAACGGATCGCATAAGATTTACAGGTTCACCTTGTACGCCTGCAATAGCGAAAGCCGACTCTTGCAAGTGTACAAAGACGCCCTCAGTTACTCCTAGCCTTGTAAACTGTTAGACGCTTGTGAAACGATTGTGTAATGGACCGTCTATAAAACCTTCTTCTTTCATATATATACTATATAAATATATATATATATATATATATATATATATATATTAATAATATATATATATAAAATTATATATATATATATATAATATATATATATATACATATAACATATATATATTATATATATATTACTATATTAGTTATCAATTTTCTAGTGTACAAGGACTCAGTTTACATAGTTAAGAACTTAATTGTGCAATATGTAATGTAACCACACTCATCCGTATAGTTTATATAAAATATATTATATAATTATGTATTATATATTATATATAATATATATATAATATATAAATATATCTTATATATATATATAGTTAATATATATATATATATATAAAGTATACATATAATATTATATCATATGTATAATTAATATATTATGCATGTGTATTCGTATCTAAATATTTACAGCAATAATATTAATAATTTTTAAGAAGCAATTTTTTCGCAGCTGCAAGCGACAGCGAAAATTTCCTAAATGTTACTAACAAGTAAGCACTATGCTGGAGATAGTTAATAACCCATTTGTTAAAATTTGATATATTGGGTTATTTCACCACTTAATCAACCACAATGTATTAATTGAAACACAATGTTGTGTACTATGAACTAAAATTAATGAAATTATATAAAAATATAAAAATCATAAACAAGTTTAAATGTATTTGAATATAGATTTAATTTATTTATTTGATCACATCTAAAAAATATGTCTTTATAAAAAATATATTGATTAATGAGATAGAAATTACTACATTATCTATCCTTCCATTATTTCCATATATATTTAACCGACGTGATTGATGTTTTTTAGAGTTCTGTCTTGTGGTGCTGTTAGTAAAGTCCCCGTTCGGGCAAATAAATGGTACAAGAAGTTGCTCTTTTGTCCTTCTGCATGAGTAGTATCAAGAGGAAATACTACAAGCTGGCTATCTGCAACAGGATAAAGCGAACGTGTCCTGAAATCGCCTATCGGTCAAGATGAATGTTCGAAGTCGAACCCTGCCCGCGCTATCCACTCACAAAGAACCTCATATACGTCAAAGCCGGGGTTGAAAAACGCAAAAGTAAAGAAAATATCTAAACCCAGACAGTAATTATCACCTACTTATATTAATTTCATACTATTCAATATAATATATATTAATATATATAATATATATAAATAGTTATATTATAATATATATTATATATATATATTATATAGTATATATAATATGTATATAAGTATATATATATATATATATATAATATTATATAATATATAATATATATCTATATATAAATAATATATGCTCAATGTTAAAACTCGAGTAGCTTAGTTAACTAGTTAGACAGAAAAAAAATAAATTCTGCAACCCTAATTTACAAAATTGAAAACCTTTTATTATATTTATTATTATTATTATATTATTATATTATTATTATTTATTATATTTTAATTATTATTATATTATTATTGTATTATATATTATTATATTATTATTATTTATTATAATATATTATATTATTATTATTATTTTTTATGATTATTAAATTGTATAGTAAGCAATAACGAAGATGAAAACGAAGCTACTTTCTTCATCCTCATTATTCTTATTCTAGCCGTTAATTTTTAAGATAGTTTTGTCATATATATGCTTTTTTGTAATAATTTATATTCAATACCATATACTCTCTTAAATATTAAAAATATTATTAGTTTATGATCTGATATCACAATGCCTATTTTTAAATATTTAACTCTTAAGGAAAAACCCTATAACGCTGGGGAGAAAAGGAATACAAAAACTAATTCCTTTTCCTTACATTCCCTTTTTATTCCTCTTTCTTCTTTCTACGACCAATTTGAACGCTTGAAAGCAAGACAAGTCAAGGGAGACCAAAAAGATTCCAGCCACCTAGCTTCACACGCGCAGTGCGCCAAGGATATTTGTTCGGATCGATCCAGAGCAAATAAAAAAATTTGAGAGCGTAAGTCCAGGAAAGAGCCAACACCAGCGCCACTCCAGCATGCGCATCAAAGGAAATTTGTTCTTTCTATACCGTGTCTGAATCGAATGGCCGAAATAAAGTCGAACAAGCAATTCGAACTTAACTGAACAGTCAGCACATCACACCCTCTCGAAGTCTGACGCGAACATTCCACACGACCACGCCTTAACGTGGAAATTCCTAAAACAAATTCTCCTTCTTCTTTCTATCTGCAAGCCTATTTCAAAAACCACCTTATATATATATTATAATATATATTATAAATATATTATATATATATATATTTATATTAATATATTAACATATTATACTATAAAATATATGTTATATATATCCCAATAATTTCGTATTTGATATTTTTTTTCGTACAAACCTTGGCGCTGTGAGTGACGAACATGGAGAACGCTTTTACCAGTAAATATCAACCATGGAAACAGGAAACCAAGGAAAATTAAGTCCAGAAATACTAGCTAACTACTGCAGGAATTTAAAAAGGGATCTACCTCAAGCTCACTGCAGTCAATTAGAGCACAGAAATCAGTAAAAGTAAAGTATTATTATATTACCGTGATACATATTTTCCATTCCTACAAAAATATCCTAATTGTTAAAAAACTAAGCAAAAAATGTTTCAAATGTCTTTTATTTATTGAAAAGCTTAAAGAGCAGAATTGTGACCTACCTGGCTTAAAATCTATTTATTAATTTAAAATTCTCAATTTTAGCAAAATATCAGAAATCAATATTAGAGAATGGGATATTTTGGGCGAATGTTAAGGATGAAAAATACTATTTGAAAGCAATTGAGTATTAAGGGAGGTGATGTTTGACTAACTGTCTATATGTAAAGGTGTTACTTGTCAAAGCCAAAACGGAGGGGTTCAAGGCCGCGATTTCCGATCTAAGTATTCCAATATATAAAATGAATGTTACATCTCTGTCTTGGAGAAAGGAAAACGAAGTAGTAATTTGGCGGTGCCGTATTTTCAGAATGCGGGTAGAAGCTAACGTATATGTTAAGAAGATATACGAGGTTCGGAGGAAGGAAAAGTGAGGGGTTAGTGGTAGATTAGGGTCTCGAGGGGGAATAGTTTGATTGAATTGTAAAGTTGTTACAACAGTTTTTGAGGTAAAAAAGTTGGTTGGTACTTACATATTATTTGAGATTAAATGTTCAAAACAGAGGTTATCTCGCCCCCCACCATCCCGCACCCCCACCCCCCCCCCCCGCAAGATAAAAACACCAAAAGTGATGACCAAGTATGGGTGTGTCCATATGATGAGAAGGCGTGCAGGACACGAAAAATTGCTTTCATATAAAATATTAGATAAATTAAATTAATTTTGGGCAAACGTGAAAATTCATTAAATAATAATAATAAGGGATAGTGATAATGATAGTGATAAAACGACTGATTTAGATTATATAAAAAATTTAGAAAGTTCTATGTAAAAGTAATTTTTTGTTACAGAAAGTTTCTGGTTAGCGGGAATAAAAAAAAAAATACTTTAACTTTAAGAATTTTATAATTTTATTTATTGTTGTGAGTTCTGAAGCAAAATTTCGGGAATTAAACTTCCTGTGGCTATAAA
>JABUQX010051414.1:62500-82500 GCA_015478945.1 Trachelipus rathkii | reverse complement strand
ATATATACTATAATAGATATAATATATATATATTTTACAGTCATGTGCACCACCAACTCCGGGTTCAGACCCCAAGTCTACTGAAACAACATTGCAAAAACAAAATAAAAAAGATCTAGAATCACCTCAGAAATTCATCAACTAACGCAAAAACGCAGATGAGCACGAACCCAGGCTTTAAAGCACAGACCCAGGCTCTTAAAAGTGAGACAGAGAATTAAATTTCAGCAAGGGAAACACAGAAGGAAGAGAAATGGAAGAGGAAGAGAATTCTCACAAACAGAGGGTGGGGCAGGAAAGAAAGGGGAGCACCGCAAGCGAACAGATGCCTGGAGGTACCAATAATCAACACAAAAAACTTCATGCGATATGACACTACACCCTTGTGCTACGAAGGCGTTGTAAAAGGCGAGGTTGGTACGCGAGTGATAAGTTCCTACTTTAGGATCGAGCACCTACCGCTGCGGTAAAAATGATAAAGACCAAACATCGCGCGCGCAAGATAGGAGGGTCAAGAGATCTGGAAAGTGCAGAACAGTTTATAAAAGCCTTTGTTGGCCTTTCGACTCGACCCTATCGCAAAGTATGCTCGGATGGTTAAAGCTGATGAGACCAAGAAGGCCTCTCACCCTCAGATATAAAGAGAAAATACAGTATTGAGAAAATTACAAAATACTTTTGTACAGAATATCTATAAAAAGTCTGGCAGAACACGGCTAACATTTTTTATTTGGAAAAAATAAATTTTCTGAAATATTCTTCTGGCTAGCCTAAACAGAATCCCTTCGATTTTCTTTAGAGAGCTCCCGTCCTATTTCCACCGTATTAATTAATTTTTGCTCTTTAGGTAATTACTGTAACTGCGATTTTTTGAGGTTTTGCCAAGACATATTTTTTGTTTGGTATTGCTAACGGATCCGAACTTGATTGTCTCTATACTTAACCTCTCGAATCAGGGAAGGAGATAGAATTTGACAACCGTTCAGATAAAGGAGATAGGAAAGTAGCACGATAGTGTCTGATAAAATAAAGACAACGTGTATAGATCAGTTGGGTTATCTTAGGTACAAGAATGCTTTCGCTATTGTTTGAGACTATCGTTTCATCGACCCTCGGTTAAAATAGTATACATATCCAGGTTCCAGCAAGAAAATCATATAAGAATCGGTTGCTGTAAAAGATTAATCAATGATGTAAGACTCTCGATAGAATTCAGGTGTGTCAATGTCTAGATTAAATTATAATAGAGGGGAAGTCTCCTCTGAATAATGTGATATATGAGTTATGAAGGAGAATGAGAGGAGAGGGGTGCGAGTCGGTAGTCGAGCGGTATGACGATGTTTGCGGATGGAGGTATAAGAGTGTCTAACATTTGCAAAAAAACCTGTTGATTAGAATGTACAACAGTTAAGTTAGGCAATAATTTCAATAATTTACATTGAAAAAAGTAGGAATGAAAGTCAGTAGATGAAAAGGATGTGATCAGAATAAGCCCCTGTAGTTCAAGGCTAGGTTTTTAATAACATACCACTGTTATATGGTGTGATAGTAAAAGATATGACAAGAAAGAAGAAAGTCCGTACAATTTGTTATAATATGTATTCATCTCATCATCATCACAGTTTCCAGGATAATACCTCTCACGATATTGGAGCAGATTGATTGTTGCAAAATGTTATAAAGACGCATGGAAGGTCGTGTATGTAGAGTAAGAGAAGAGGAGTATAAGGTTAACGTAGAAATTACCCAGCAAACGCGCAGTAGGGAAGAGCTTTTAGCAATTCAGGTAGATGCATAAAGCGACTAAGTTCGGACGAGCAGTGTCCTAATATTAATTGGTAGTGTTGATCAGATAGGTGCTCGTACAATATGACCCACAGAGGATCACATAAATATCTTTTTGGATATTGTCTGTAAGCTTCCACCACACAAGTCTTCCCCCCGTAGTATCCTAAAGGACGGGAAATAAGACCAATTAAAATACAGGACATGGTAGATAGATTTGGAATCAATGTATATAGATTTAATCCGTGCGGATAATAATAAATGTGTAGCTCCTCCTCTCGAGGGTAATTAAGGGCACGGCTGCGCATTTGAAAAGGGCATCTCCTTTGCACAACGTACTGGCAGTATTCGGAAAGAAGGTCGAACTGAGGTCATAAATGTTCCACTTTGATGATACGTGATAATCTAAGAATAGTCTCGAGTATGGGCTTATATTTTATTGGTATAGTAATGTGTGGTTATCAAGATCCTTAGATAGAATAAACTCAAGCTAGAAAGCAAAAATCTATAAATTTTGTCCAATAATATCTATCAATTGGTTAGAATCATTTTATAATAAGTGGAAATATAATATTAAAAAAAGCTGTATATACCTTTTTTAATTTTAAGCGGCAGAACGAGTGTTTTGATTGGACATGTGCGTTGCTTATTCCGGACTCTATCTCCTCTCACAAACTTCAGGGGTGAGAGAAAATTATACAATTTGAGTAGTATTTGAAGAAGTAGGTAGTAAGATGATAAAGTCAGTGTCAGAAGAAGTGTGAACTATACTCTCTCTCATTGTATTTGGTAGTGCGTAAGAGCAAAGAAATATAAATTTTTTAAAAGTTATTCGTGTTAAGATCGGGATTTCAGATTAACAATTTGGGCAATTGGTAATTTAAGGACCAGCGTGTTTGAGTATCTCCTCTCTGCAAAAAGCGCGTAAAGGATACTTTACAATTGATATAGTGAAAAGGGCTTTACTGAGCTATAATATATTTTTTTAATTGTTTATGTGTTAAAATTAAATTACGGATCAATAATTTTTCATAATGTTATTCATGACATGTTAGATAGGTTTCAAATAATAATTTTGTAAATATACTATTTCAAATAAGTTTCAATTGAGGCCAGAGTTGGTGTTTGATAAATATATTATATATAATATATATAATAGGGTATTTTTTTCAAGGGGTTCGAGTCTATTTTTAGAATTTGATTTTAAGGTTAGAAACGAAAGTTTCAGTACTTATATTTATAATTTTTTTTAATGTGAATAGCTACAAAGAATATTCTAAAAATTTGTTATATAACATGTGTTCATATTATAGTGAAATCAGGTGAGTATTCAGATTATAATAAATTTTAGCGAAATATTTATATGAAAACATTAATATTAGTCCTAGATAATTTATTTAAATGTGCTTTGATTCTGATATCTTCTTTGTCAACAACTCACGTAAATAATATTTACTCGATTATTGATTATGTAATAGTGAATTAAAGCGTTGGTTCAAGCCTATTTATTATTTTTATGTGTTTATTAATATAAAATAAATATCTAAATTAGTTATATAATATGTTATTCATAGTTTAGATCTGGAATTACAGATTAATAATTTGTGGAGCTTATCTTAAGGTATAGTTATTACAGTGAGTTACTATATACTGTTTGATATAGGTTTATCTTCATATTGCTAAACCTGGTAAAATACTAAATATTACAGTTTGATATATATGGTAGTGATTAAAGTACCTTATATTAACTGAGCAGCTTATAGTATTTTATATTATTGTTATTTATGTAATAAATGTTTAAGATAAGTTTTGTTAGGATACATAAAGAAAATCTTATACGTTTTTCTTTTTAAGATCTCTAATGAATATCCGTATTTTTAGATTCCTCCGTTAGAGTTTGCAGAAGATTAATTTGCATCCACGGCGTTAATAGGATATTTAGTGCAGTGCGTTTGTATAACATTAAAATCGGATACTCCATCTTGTCCCACACCGATAACACATATAGTTTTAAATCAGTGTCTAATCGTCTGTGTAACATGGTCCGTGAGTCGAGTCCTAATTATATGTTTTATGATGTTAATAGCAAATAGGAGTCTTAAAATAGATTAATGTACCGGCCCATTTTTTTTAATGCGTAAACATGTGGTTCATGTTTTAGATACGGTTATCAGATAATAATTTTGAGTTTAAATTCTCAGCTGGTGATAATTTATTCACTATACGGTGTTTTTTGCAGTTTTGGTTATATTTCTTTTGCTATTGCCAATCAACCGTATTTATAATATATATCTTTAACGATTTTGTATGTAGTGATTGAAACGCAACTTTTAGCAACAGTAAATCAAATAGCACATAGTTAATTATGTTTTTAAATGTGTAATAGCAAAGAAATTCTAAATCTTGTTATAATATGGTATTCATGTCATAGACTCGTAAGCAGTTTCAGCTAAACGAAAATATTTTGGCAAAACATCTCTATACGATTTTACTAGTGCAATGGTGTGTTTGCGTACAGTGCTTGAGCGGGTATCTCCTTTGCACAAACGCGAAAAACAATTTACAATTTGATTAAGTGATAAAACGGTCGTCAGGCAAGCTGTTAGACTACTGCACTTAAAAAGTATGAATCGCCGGATGATAATAGCAAAGAAAATTTAAATTATTTATAACATTATTATGTGTCAGATCGGTGTTTCAGATAATAATTTGGGCTCCTAGTGTCAATATTATTTGGCATGGATGTTTGATAGTATACTCCTTTATGTACTCAACCAACGTGAGTAAATAAATTATTTTATATCAATTTGATATGTAAGTGATAAAGTGATAAGTCAAGCTTTAGTTATATATTAAACTTTTAATGTGTAATACAAAAAATATATTCTATATAAATATTGTTTATATAAAGTATATTGATGTTAAATCGGTTGAGATAAGAGTTTGATTTTATTGAGCCGGACAGTAATAACAATTTTCAAAAGGTAAAAGTGTTGATCAATCCTGAAGATGTAAGCACAGTTAAGAGTCAGATCAAATCGTAGTCTCAACTAATAATCTATATTGTTTTTATGTTGTAAATTAGCAAAGAATCTAAATTTTATATAATATTGTATCATATTTTATATACTGAAACATTATAATAAAATTCAATTATTTTGCGGGATCTGAACCTGCGAGTTTATATCGGTAATTTGATGCGAAGTTTTTGAATGTATCGAACTTTTCGATATTTCAGGTATCTACTGCAAAACGTTAGAACCTATTTTATTATACTCTCTCTTGAGAACTTATAATATCGAATTATATGAGTAGTGATAAAGCACTGTAGTCAAGATCTTATTTATATTTTTTATGTGTAATAGCAAAGTAAATATTCATATTTGTATTAATATATAATATGTATTCATGATGGGTCAGTTTCAGATAATAGATTGCTAGTAACCGTTAATATATAGTATAATGTAATGAGCAGTGAGTTTGTAAGATAGGTATATTTCTTTGGCATCAACTGTAAAGTATATTAGCTCAACTTTATATAGTTTAATAAGTTAGATTATTGAAAGCTATATATAAGTAATATAGGTCAATAAGTTTGATTTGTTATTGTATATGCTAATAGCAAAAAATCTAAATTTTATGTATATATATTATATTAATATATAAAATATATATAGGTTCTAGTGATCTAAAGCTGAACACTTATATACATATGTGAAGTAATCACTCAAGCTACGATCTCTCGGTTTCAGAATTAATATATTTGGGGCGCTTCCTAATGTATCACATATTTAGGCATGGGCTATTTGATGTGTTCGAATGGGGGACAGATAAGATAACTACACAATTACTCCATACCGTATATAGAATACGCTTTACAATTGATATAGTTGATAACAGACAAAAAAAAGCTAGACAAAGTCCTCTTCTATTCTTCACCCCAGGTGTAAACATCTTCCCATGAATGCTAGAGGTTGTTGTTTGAATACTTAAATATGTAACTGCTCATGTTATAATCGGTTTCAAATTACCATATAATTTTGGCATCTACGAGATTTAGGTCAAAGAGGCGCATCCTCGATTGCATAGTCAGGCGGTATCTCCTTTGCAAACCGGAGTCGGAAAGGTATACTTCTTCATTTGATGTGTGGGGCTACATAGCCGTAGTCAAGGTGACAATAAATGCCTATGGTTGGTGGGACTAATATTCACCCCTCCTTCCCGGGGTTATTATGGTCTCCGGAACCCTGCTCGCTCTTTTCTCATATATGATCTAAATTGTTTAGGTAATAGTGTCAGCTTCATGTTAGATGAGTTTCAGATTAATAATTTGGGCACCTAGGTAATTTAGGCAGGAGTGTGTTGGAGGGTATCTCTTTTGCAAAACCGTAAAAATTTACATTTGATGGTTTGGTGAAAAGCGCGTAATTCAACCTATTTTTAGTGTTTTTATGTTGTATAATGCAAGAAATCTAAACTTTGTTATTGATATGTAAGCATTTGTTCTCCTCGAGGCATCGTCTTTCAACGGGTAATAGATATTTTGAGAACGTCCCCCCTCATACGATAATCTCTACACGCACATGGTGTCGTTGCGTCAGAGCCACCCTGAATACTACAGTGGATTTTGCTTAACAACCATACACATTTTTTATGGTAGCACCGAAATCTTGGAGATGTGGCGCCTAAGCGTATAAATGATCAGGCTGATGTGCAAGCCTATATTTTTTATCTTTTTTATGTTAGTAATAGTCAAAAGAAATCAATATTGATTATATAAATATAATATTATGTATTTTCATTGTTATTGCTCAGTTTCAGATAATAATTTGTGATAATAGGTAATTAGGTAATTAATTGAGGCAGAGTGTTTGAGGTAATCTCTTTTTAGCAATACCGTAAAATATTTACATTTTAATGTATAGTTGATTAGCTATAGCAATTAATCACTTATATTTATAATATTTGTTTTATGTGATAATAGCCATAAAGATAATAATCTAAATATTAGTTATAATTATATAAGTAATATTTTAAATTTATTTTATGTTAGATCGATTTCAAGATAATAATTTGGGCACCTAGGTAATTTAGAAAGGTGTTTGAGGTATCTCCTTTGCAGAACCATAAAATATTAACAATTTGATATATATTATATTTCATATGTAGTTTTATTTATAGCGTAGTTCAAGCTTATTTATATTGTTTATTATAATTTAATTAGCAAAGAATCAGAAAATGTGTTATATTAATATTGTATTCATGTTTATAGACTCATCTATGTTTCAGATTATAATTAATTTGGTAGCTAATTATAAATTAGGCAGTATATTAGTTTGAGGTATCTTACTTTAGCAAAATCTCCAAGATTAAACTATTATACAATCTTGATAAGTAGTGTAAAGCAATATAGTCAAGCTGATTTATATATTGATTTATCATGATTATGTAATAATAGTCTCAATAAGGGATATCTAATTTGTTTATATAATTAATTATATCATTAGTTATACCATACATTTCATGATAAATATTTACGTTTAAATATAAAATGGAAATTATAAGCATGATATATTTGTAGGAATCTTCTTTGAGCACAACCGTAAAGTATTTACATAATTGTATATGTAAGTGATTAATAAAGCGTTTTGAGAGACCGCATCACTAAAATACGTGTTTATTGTGGTCATGCCAAAGATAAATTAAAGTTTTGTTATTTAAGTGTCTGAATGTATATAATATCTATAGGTATATTTCAAGAGATTAATAATTGGGGCTCCTTAGTTAATTTTAGCAGTAGTAGTTATGGTGAAAAATGGGGGTTCATCTCCTTGCACGAGCTCACGATGTAACATTAATACTCTATACAATAGTTGACTCCGACGCTGAATAAAGTGCGTCTGTTCTATGAAGATCCTTATTTTTCTCAGTTCATGTTTAATATATATAATAAAGAATAGACATAAGAAGAGGCACAATTTTGAGATTACTGGTGATTCATGTTAGATTATTGGGAGTCCTCATATAGAGTATTAGAGTTGTGAACTCCATTATAGGTAATCTTGTACGCACGAGTGTTATTTTGATATTTAGACCGCTGCTTTTATTATCTCTTTGTAAATTTGCCACAACTGCAGATAAAATGTACTTATTCAGAGTTAATGCTTAGTGATATTTGCTATAGTCAAGCCCTATTTCTCATATTTATATTGTTTAATCTATAATTTTGTGATAATAGAGTCTAAAATGATAATATATTCTAAAAATTTAGCCGACTACGTGGAGGTGATCAAATAAGTAATTGAGATGCCATATTATTTTAAATTCATGTAATAATCTAGCGGCAACATGAGCTTGGTAATTTAGGCAGTGATATAATATTGATAATACTAACAAGTCATCGCCTTTTCTTAAGATCCGAAAAATAGCGCGCTAATAAATTTTGTTTATTTATTTACCCGTGTCATGTCATAATAAATACGACAAAATATAAAAAGGTCAATTTAATACCATTGTATTCTATTATTTATTGTTTTATTTTCTCTAGTGTTTGCGACCCAAAGATAATATCTTGAGAATTACAATTTGGGGAACGCTTTCAAGACGATAAATTGATATGTTAGAATCTAGCGTTATCAATATGAATAATAATTTGCGATAATATTATAGAATGGTAATTATAGGGTAGGTGTATGAGTATACTCCTTTTGACACATCCGTAAAAAATTTATACAATTATGTAGTGATGATAAAGTGCGTTATACTATATATATAGTATATATATATATATATCGTAGTCAATAAATTAGCTTTTATATAAGTATAATTAGCTCATAAAGAAATCTATAAATTTGTATATTTTAATATGTTTCTGTTAGATCGGGTTTTCAAGATATATAATTTGTGGTAATATTATAATAGTTACATAGGCTTAATTAGGCAGAAGTGTTTGTAGGTACTTCTTTGCCAAAACCGTAATAAATATTTATTACAATTTAAGATGATAGGTATTAAAGCGTAGTCAAGCTTTATATTTTTATTTTTTAATGTAGTTTAATAATCTCAAAGTAAAATCTAATTTGTTATATATAATCATGTATTCATGTTTAGATCAGTTCAGATAAATATATTGGTTCATTCTCATAGGTATATTCATGGATAGTATATATTAATTGTTTAATTCCTCGTCCATTTATGTGCTCTCTAAATTCTCCGCTTACAACTAAGCTCGTTAATTTGAAATTCGGTGTAGTTGATAAAGCTTACTGAAGCTTTTTTTATTGTTTTATGGTGTTAAAGCAATATTAAATTGTGTTAATGCAAACATTAATTAAGTATTCATGTTAAGATCTAGTTTCAGATTATAATAATTAGGTGCTCATAGTATAATATTTAAAAGTGCAGGATTTGTATTAAAGTATCTCCTTATTGTCACATACCTGATTTAATATACTAATTTAACAATTTTATTGATGTAGTGATATAAAGCGTAGTCAAAGCTATTATATATTTTATTATTGATAATGATATTTATATATATGTTTAAATTGACAAAGAAATCTAAATTATGTAGTTATAACATGTTTCATGTGAT
Organism: Trachelipus rathkii; assembly: GCA_015478945.1. Taxonomy (NCBI): domain Eukaryota; kingdom Metazoa; phylum Arthropoda; class Malacostraca; order Isopoda; family Trachelipodidae; genus Trachelipus; species Trachelipus rathkii. The sequence goes on along the minus strand of JABUQX010051414.1, from coordinate 73,121 downwards.
TAGATCTCGGTTTCAGAATAATTGTAGGCTTTCCTAGGTAATTTAGGCATTGTTGTAAAATATCTTCCTCTGTGCACAAAACGTAAATATTTACTCAATTTGATATGTTAATATGATAATATATATATATTGTTAGATAGTGATAAGTAGTTATGTTTAACATGTTATATATGTTTTTATTTATGTAATAGCTCATAAGAATAATTGTTTCACTTTGTTCATTAATAAATATGTGTATTACGTGTATAGATTCAGTATCGAGATTAATTAATTTGTAGCTTATATACGTCTATTTATGGACTGGGGTTTGATATTATATCATATAGGTGAATATTCTCCTATTGTGAGGAAAACTCCTCGTAATTAAATAAATATTTTCACAATTCATGTATGTGATAATAGTCGTAGTCAGCTTATTTTATATATGTTTTTTGTTAGTATATGTAGATAGAGAAAGAATAATTTAATATTTGTTTAATACTGTATTCATGTTAATAGATCGGTTTCAAATAATAATTGGATGAGCTTAAAAGAGTTAAATGTAAGATAAGGTGATGTTGTTGAAAGCTAATCTCCTTATGCATAATGAACACCATTAAAAATTTTTTTACAATGTTTTTTATTAGGATAAAGCGTAGTCAAGCCTATTTATTTATTTTAGTTTAATGTAATGTAATTAGCAAAGAAATCTAATATTTGATTATATTGATATTCATTTATAGAGCTAGGTATCAGATTAGAAGTTGCAAAACTAGTATTTATTATGGTATAATTTAGGCAGGTGTTTGAAAAATCTCCTTATTTGAAAGTCTCTTCGTAAAATATATATATTACTAATATTAGATAGTATATGATTAAAAGTACTTAGACAAAAATTACTTAATTGTTTATTAAATGATAAATATGTATTATATCATCTAAATTCAATAAAATTTTAAAATATTAATACATGATAATTCTAATGTTTAGATCGGTTTCAGTTAATAATATGGGCTCCTAGGTAGTAATTTAGGCAGGGTATTAGATATTATAATAATATATATATATATTTATACGTGTTTTGAAGGAGGTATCTCCTGCACAACCGTAAAATTATGAACAATTGTTGCAATTTGATATAGTGATAATGCGTAGTCAAGTATATATAATTTATTATGGTTTATGTTAAGAGCAAAAGAGACATCTAAATGTGGGTATAATATGCTTAATTCATATTAGATTACTAGGTTTCATGTTAATAATTTAGGGACTTAATAATATAGATTTGTAATAATTTAGGCAGGTGTTTTGAGGAATTTTTAGGTATCTACTTTGCAAAACCGTGTATTAAACTATTTTACAATTATGAGTAGTGATAAAAGCGTTGTCAAGCTATTATACTTTATATATGTTTGCATGTGTAATTTGAAATAAGAAATATTCTTATAAATATATAGTAAATATATAATATGTATTCAGTTATAGCTAATCTCTCAAGGTTTCATGATATTATATAAATTACATTATAATATAACTGATAATTTTAGGCTAGGTGTTGACATTATAGGTTAATCTCTTTTGACACAACTCCGTAATATAAATATTTAACATAATTGATATGATCATTAGATAAAACCGTAGTCAAGATCATATATATTGTTTTATGTGTAATAGTCAAAAAGAAATCTATAATTATTATAAGTTTATATATATATTATAAACATTATTATTCATGTTATAGGGTCTATATACTCGAGGTTTAGCCACTATATTACTGATTAAGAATCTTTTTTTGCGCTCCTAATAGTAGATATGTATTATAGGAGGGTGTTTGAGTGTATCTCGGCTTATCGGGCACAAGCACGTCAACAACTCTCGGATAATGTAACAATCCTTGATAAACCTCTTTCTCCTATCGCTCGAAGTGCTCACGTGTCAGTATAGAGTTGCAAGATCTTTTACAATGGGATGTATATACTTTTAGTTTATATTGTCCTTTATGGTGATATTGAAATTCAGAATAATTAGCATACGGGAGGAAATCTTAATATGTTTGTTATCAATTATGAGAGTATATCATGTTAGTATCATTGTCTCACGTGACGATATTTTCTGTTCTTTTTTGCGTGTGAGAGTCTGTTTCTCCCTTGTTTCAATTCTATATATAGATCCCAAAGCATATAGAACATAAATATTATTTGTACTCTCTGCGAGCTTTTCGAACAACACTACATCGAATGTCATAGGAGCAATGCTCCCTATATCAACAACCGTAAAGGTGAGTTTATCAATTTTGACTTGTGTATTTCTTGATGCAAGTTTACTTAAGCGCTGGTAAACATTTTGCATTTTGCTTAATTAACAATCCACCAACTGATAGGATTGTCATTATTATTTGTATCTAGTCGTTTTTCTAGTGATAAGTGTTGAGATGTGATAGTATATGTGCAATCATTTTTTGCACTAGGTATATATTCTTTTTTTGATAATGCGTGGTTAAGTTGCGATAATATCGATCATTACTACTGTATTTGTTTGTACAATTGTAGATTCAATGATATTCTCACATAGGATGCTGGTAATCTTAGATTTATTATTTGGTCTTAGTGTGGTGAAGAGTCTAATTTTGGTCGTATTTGTCGTCGAGGTACGTTTTCATTTATTTTCCTGTTTACATGGATTATTCTTTGCAAAATCCCAGCGATTCAATGGGCAGTGATTGAGGTAGGGACATCGCAGAGACGCTTAATGCATTGTCGTCCGCGTCAAATTTAGCTTTTAATCATGATTTTGTGCGGTAAAACATTCTTGTCTTAGTACATTTAGCATATCCACACACGAAACTTTAGAATTGTCTGTTCATTCATTATAATTATGCTCATTAACAATAGTTTTAATATCGTTTTCATGAATAATAAATTTTGGCTAAAAAGGGTAATTTATGCAGTGTTTGAGTTTTCCTAATTTCCACAACCATAAAATGGTGATAAGTTTTGATTATCTCATCAAGTGATTGAAATGCCTACGGTTGTCCAGCTATCTTTTTTAACCTGATTGATTAATGGTGTGAGATAAGCAACAGAAGAAATCTTAAATTTGTTATAATATGTAATTCATGTTTAGATTCGGTTTTTTCCTAGATCAAATAATATCTCTCCAACGTACTGCACTTGTGTTAGTAGATATTTTCTCTGCTACAGTGTACGTCTGTGTATTTATAGCTCTTTGCTTGTTACGAATTTGTCAGTCAATTCGTGTCCTAGATATTGATTTTGATCATTTTTTTTCAATTAATGTAGTAAAGTATCAAAACTTATCTATATGTGGTTTTACTTAGTACAGAAGAAAATCTTAATATTAGATAGATCATGTTCTCGGGTTCATTTTTAGTATATTCTCAACTGGTCTCGACAATCAAAAAAGTAACTTTGGTTGCTATTACTTGTTGTTTAATATATTATCGCATGTACTTATTTAAGATATACTTTAGCCTTTTTGCAAAACCGTAAACTATTTACAATTTGAGGAGTGATAAAGTTATGATAACGGCCTGTCAAGTATCTCTAAACGTATCGTTATGCTTTATATTATGGTTAGTTATGTGATTAATAGCGGAATACGAAGATTCATAATTAATCCAATCTCTGATACTCAATATAGATTTAAGCAAAAACATTTCACGACCTCTATAGATGTTATTAATTTTGATTCGCTAAATATATTCATGTCTGTTTTATAATATCCTAGGGCTAAGGTGCTCTTTATGATATATATACTGATTCTCTCGTGTTAGGTCGGAAACTCTCTTCGATAAAATAAAAATCTTTTACTCTCAATCTAGCGCTGTGAAGGTGATATATGACTTACGGTGCGAAGACCATTATTTATATTGATTTATGTGCAATAATAGAGTTCGATGTTAATGCATGTTAAAGGAAGGGGCTAAAAAATAATTATGTGTGTAATTTGGATGAGGATATTAGTTTCTCTCTAAATTGGTATAAATCAAAAAAATCAAGTTTTGTGGTTATAACACGTATATCTTGTGCTCTCGTGTGTCATGGATGTTAAATATATTGATTCTTCTATATTGGTCAATTATATTTTTAACGAAGTGGTTTTAGATTAACTGGTTATCTCTTTTGCACGAACACTGTCTTAATACAGTTTTATGCTATATGGGAGAGTAAGGTTGATAACTAGTGTGAGCTGAAGCTTATTTTTAATTAGCTTTTGTTATTTCCTGATTCATAATATAGAGCAAAGAAATATCTCTAAATTATTTCCAGCGAGTTGGAATGTCTTTAATAATATGTAATCATGTGTTAGTCTGGTTTTCAGATTAATAATTTGCAGATAACGATTAGATATGGTTAATAGGTATTTAGGGAACTATCAAGGGCTGTGTTTTGATTGATGATGCCTGTCATTATACCTCCTTTAGTTACTACATTATCTCTCTCTGGTAATAATATTCTTATGAAATTTGGTGACGGAGAAAAAGTGCAAGTAAGTGTCTTTTATTATAAAATTCTTTATCGTACAGTACAAAGCTCTCTCGAATTCATAATATAAATATCGGTGTTTATGTCCGTGACGATCAACTCACCGCAGAGAAAGTCTAAAGACATGCTTCGGTTATAACATTGGTCTCGGATGTTTAATTGCGCGGGATTTCGCAGATCTATTAATTTTAGAATAAGTATTTCTAGTGACTGAATGAATATGAAGTCAGTATACGAATAATTTCATAGGTGTTTTTGGAATCGAACATCACATTTTGACCATAGCATAGTAGGTGATAATAGCGTAGTCAAGCTTTATGTTTTTATTAATTAAATATATTAGTGATATAGCAAAGAAATCTAAATTTTGGTATAATATGAACGTCGGAAAGATCGTTTCATATAAATAAATAGTTTTAAAATCTAATTATTATATATTATATTAGGTAATTAAGATTAAAAAATTTAATCTCCTTTGCACAACAGTAAAATAATTTACAATTTATACTGTTTAGTGATAAAAAGCTATTAGGCAAGTGACTTATATATATATTTATTATTATTTTTAGTGAGTGTTTATCAGATGGATGAATTTAAAAATTTTTTATATAAATATAATGTATTCATGTTAGATCGGTTTCATATAATAAATAATTTGGGCTATAAAAGGTAATTATTAGGCAGATAGTGTTGAAGTATCTCCTTTTGCACAACCATAAAAAATTATTTATACAATACGATTTAGTGTAAAGCGTAGTCAAGGAATATTTTATGTTTTATTGTAGTTAATAATAAAAAGAAAATCTAAATTTGTTTATATTATGTATCATGTTAGTACTTAAATCAGATTTAAATATATTAAAAAAATTTTTTTTGATATATTTAGAAAATAATCGGATAATTGAAATAAATAGTGGTTCTTCATCCACCGGATACATGATTGATACTTTGTTGCAAAAGGTGTTTAGTGTAAATGCTCTCTTACACATTATTTCAATTGGCCAACCAATCCGAAAAATATTTACTAATCTAATATATTAAATCGATGTGAATAAGAGTAAATATGATCAAAAAATAGTTATAACTTTATTATTGTATTTATTTATCTCGCGTTGTAACAGCAAATTGAAACATATCATAAAAATGTACCTCATAGATATGTCATCATTATTTAGCGTCTAGTAGATCAGAATTTGTTCTCTTTAGATAATAATTTGTGCTATGCCCCTATATACGGTAATTTAGCAGGTGTTATGAGGTATCTCCGTTATCTCATTAAACTCTCGTGTCTCAAAAACATCATTATACATATCTCAAAATTTATTTTATGTATGTGCGTAGATCAATGTCTTTATATATTTAGTATTTTTGTCTCTCCTCCGCATTAAATAGCAAATAAGAAATACTCTCAAATTGGTAGAATAACAATATGTGTACTCGTGTGATAGAAGTTATCGAGTTTTAGATTGACAATCTGGCATAATTGGTAGTTCTATAAGGATAGATTGATTTGATAGGATCGTATACTTTGCCAATAACCTCGTAATATAATAACTTAATTTAATCAATATGTTTAAAGTAAATAAAAAAAAGCGTTAGTTCAAAGCTTATTTATATTGTTTAATTGTTAATTAAATAGCAATAAGAAATCTAAATTTTGTTATTATAATATAATTGATATTCATGTTATATAGATCGTTTCATAATATAAATTTACGCTAATCTAGGTAAATTTAAGCAATAGTGTATTATGATAGGTTCATCTTCTATTTGCACAACCGAAAAAATATATTTATAATTGGTAATAGGTATGTGATAATGACGTTAGATAAGTCTTTTATATTTAATATAAGTGTTTCCTATTCTCTTTTACGACTCCGCCAGTTTTAATTTTTTTTTGTTTTTTTATATTTGTTAAATAATAATTGCTAAAACGATAATATGATTCCCAACAATATGTGATTATTAGTTTCAGTGGTAACTAGTAACACATCGAATTCAAAGTTACTAGAAGCGGTTTCAGATAATATGATTTTTGTTGAAAATCTCCATATATTTATATTAATTAGGCATACAGCGCACTTGTATGTTATCAAGGTATATTTTTCATACCATATATGACATACATAATACGATGATAAGTTGTAACAAATTGTTTAACATATCTACTAAGGTGATAAAAAGACGCTATATCAATAGTGACATTTCGTGAATCAGCGTATAAAGTTTCGTATATTGATATAAATATTATTTAGTGTAATATAAAAAAAAAATAGCAGAAATAAACTAAAATTGTAATATATTAATCTATCAAAATTATATAATATCATTTATATACATTATTATATAATTCTGGTATATCTAAATTGATAATTTATCGTCAGAGAGATGATTTAGCAGATAACACCTTTCTGAAATATAGAGCCTGCAAATATTATCGACATCGTCGAAAATTATATATAAAGCCTTATTTAAAGACGAATATATATATAAAGAACAAAAAAAATAATACAATAATAAAAAAAACCTAATTGGGGGCTCTGGTATGTCCGTACGTGTTGTATGTGGAAAAATAGAAAGAGAGAAATGCGTAGAATTTTACGTTATTACCACATTCTCATCGTTCATTTGGTTTCTCAGGAGTGAATATTTGAGGGGCTAGATGAGTGTAGTTAGAGTAATCAGCCCTCCGCGACACCCTGATTTGAGTACTATCTCACTTATAGACCGCGAGAGCTTATAAAATATATCCAAGAACAAACAGCTATATAGTAGTTAAAACCTCCATAAAAAATGGCAAAGTTTGCTTGACACTTCTCGAGTGTGTATAGGCAAAACTATTAATTTAGATGATAGATGCAATGACTTACTTGAACTAATCTTTTATGTCGCAGGTTTTACCCTAGTTTAGTAATAACAAAGTTTTCAAAAATAAATTAAATATTCGAAAAACTGCGGGAGGTTTGTAAAACGTATAAGTTAGGTAAATTTATCAGGTGCCTTATGATATAGGTTTTTATGAATCTTCATGTCCAACCAAACGCGTCTATCCACATTAAAATAATGTTAACAATTTGTATTGCTCTGGTTTTGCAATAAAGCGTAGTCCAAGCTGTATTATATGTTTTATGGTGTAATAGCAAAAGAATCTTAAAATTGTTATACTAGAAATATATTTAAAAAAAAAAAACAATATCAACATAAAGTGTTCTTGCGAAATACTGGGTTATCCCATGTAATTATTTGGACTCGTACTAATTTTATACAGGTGTTTGAAGTCTGTTATATCATCCAGTATATAAGCAGTCGTCCTATAAAAATAATATTTTACGTAATTATATTTTTAACTCGATAAAGTCATAGTCAAGTACCTATATTATATTTATATTGTTTTATGTGTATATATTATGTATTTGTAATGTAATATGAAACAAATCTAAATTTATTATAATATTGTATTTAGAGAATAATATCGATCGTTTATCATAATATGACTTAATTTGTATTTTATAATATAGTGGATTAATTAGCAGGCTGTTGAGTATATTTCCTTGTGCACTCAAACACGTACAAACAAATAACTACAATTTGATAATTACCTTCTTATGGAAAAGATTTAGTCTAAAGCTTTATTTACTTTATGTTAATAGAATGAAAGGCTAAATAAACTGACAACTCCTAAAGTCTAAAGTTACGTTTACAGCAAAAGGTCGAATAAACAGGCAAATGGTAATTAAAAATCTTCCCTCATCTTATGAAAAAGATCGAGTCTAAAGCTGCTTTTACCGTAATCTTGTGAAAGACCGAGAAAACTTGAAAGTAGCCAAGTATTAAAGATCAAATATACTAGAAACGCGTAAACGATCTGTCAAGAATAGGGTCACAGGTAAACGAGATTTCTGGTATACTTCTCCATTTAATCGATATTTCACTAGACAAGTGCAAAACATAGCTATATGTTTAAAAACATCAATTATCTTCTACCTAAAATGTTATTATCTTTTCGACGAGACGTTGGTGACCTTTTTCAATCATGGAGCAAAGGTCTGAGTTACTCAATGGAGTTGTTAGAATGCATTCTGTGGTGTTCATTTAACATTTCTGCACTAATTAGGAAGCTAACTTTGAATTAAAAAGATTATGACAACTTTCCTAAAAAATTAACTCTTACTTTCATTAACTATATATATATATATATATATATATATATATATATATATATATATATGTTATATATATATATATATAGCAGGCAATAGAGAATATATATATATATATATATATGTTATATATATATATATATATATATATATATATGTTATTATATATATAAATATATATATATATAAAATATATATATATATATATATGGTATATATATATATATATAATATATAGCATAGGCAGTATAGGGTAGAAGAGTATATATATATATATATATATATATATATATATATATATATATATATATATATATATATATATATATATATATATATGTATATAGGCCAGCTTTTAGCATATCGTCATATATATCTCAAAAACTATTGATGCTACAGTAAAACGGAATACATTGGTGGATGTTATCCAATTTTAAAGAAAATGTAAAAAAAAAAAAAAGAAAAAAATTATATCTCAAAACTACAATAGCTACAGCGAAATGGAATACATTTTTGGAATTGGTAAAATTTCACATAGGAAAATGCTTTATACGGCACACTAGGGGCTCGAGCCGACGGGGAACACAGGGGTGATGTTTTCCATACCCCAGTAGGGAGGGGCGAGAACCCCCTGCGACACCAAATACCAAACATGGTTCCTGAGACCTCCCGAGGGAATTAGTCCTACCCTAGTTCCCTCGGAAAGCTGAGAGAGAGAGACCCTGACTCCTGCTATCAGTGGGTATACCCTTGGGGTATTCTTAGTTGGAAAAAGCAAAATTTGATAGAAAGTCTATTTATTTTTAACAGAAAGTCTATTTATTTTAATTCGAGAAACCAATAAAAGGTCTCTAAATAGGCCTTCTAATCATATTTTACTATAATTAACAATAATTTTTTATTTTTTTTTATTTTTTTTTGCATTTTTCTTTATGTGAAATTTACCAGACTCAAAAAATGTATTCCATTTCACTTTTCAGCTATTGTAGCTTTGAGATATATAATCTTTTCACATTTTCCGGGTACCAAAATTGACCATTCCACCAATGTGTTCGTTTTACTGTAGTAATAATAGTTTCTTTTGAGATAGTACATATGACGGACATAATAACGTTGACCATAGTATATATATATATATATATATATATATATATATATATATATATATATATATATATATATATATATATATATATATATAGAGTTAAAGAAACAGATAGATATATATATATATATATATATATATATATATATATATATATATATATATATATATATATATATATATATATATATATATATATATATATTTATATTTATATTTATATATTTTACATATATATATAGATATAAGTAATATGTTAAAAGGATATATAGTATATATATATAATATATCTACAGTATATATATATATATAGAATGTTATATATATATATACCTGGTATTCTAGTTAGTCTTCATATTTATATATATATATATATATATATGGTTCCACCCTCCTTTTGGATAGAGTTGAAGCTAAGGCTAAGAGGCTTATAAACTGTCCCATACTTTCTGACTCCCTTGACCCTCTTTCTCTGCGTCGTGACGTCGGCGCCCTATCTCTTTTCTATAGGTATTACAACGGCAGGTGCTCGAGTGAATTGACCTCTCGCATTCCTCCACCACTGCGTCGCCCTCGTAATACAAGAGGTGCCTTGTTCTCTCATGAATATTGTGTGAATATTGGAGACTCAAGGATCACTCGTTGTGGTACCTCCTTCTTTCCAGCCACATCTGTTTTGTGGAACTCCTTGCCTTCTTTTATTTTCCCCGCTATATTCAATCTTCCTCTATTTAAATCCCGCGTCTGCGCCCACCTGAGGGAATTGCGTTAGGTAAGGGACAGGGTGGGTTTACTTTCCATTTATTTTAATGTTTTTCTTTATGTATTTTTTTTTATTTATTTTTTTTTTTGCCCCTCCTTTTGAAAAGGGC
>JABUQX010051414.1:47500-50000 GCA_015478945.1 Trachelipus rathkii | reverse complement strand
GTATGAAAAGTGAAAGAGCTGGAACAATGTGTATATATAAGCTCTATGAATCATAGTTGAAATACTGTTAATCTTGTATTTTAAATAAATGAAACTGTAATAATTAGTACCTAGTGGTGTGTGTGTCTTCTTTCTGTGAACTGATGTGTTGTTTGTTTTCAAAATGGTTAAGGAAGAGATTGGCTAGGGTTGGACCTAGTCGGATCCCATGGCAACGCCATCTATTTGCTGGTAAATATTTCTATCAAACAAGAAGAAGGAGTCAGAGGAGTCTAGGGTTAACAGTTCTTGAAAAGTTTGGTTATTGACTCTAAGGAGGGGAAGTGGAGTGCTGGAGTTGTATATTGTATCAGTTATAATATCAGTAGATTATAACATAGGAACTTTAGTAAATAATGAAGATGCGTCAAAAGAGACCAAGAAAGTGTCAGATGGTTAGGATTTGATGAAGTTTGCAAATAATCAAGCATTTCATGTTGAAAATTAATTTGTGGTGAAAGGGGCAAGTTGAGTGTTAATAAATTGAGCCAGATGATAGTTATGGGTTTCGTAGGTTGCAAGAATAGGACGGAGAGGGCAGAAGGGTTTATGGATTTTTGGTAGTCCTAGAGGACTCCGAGAGCTGAACCAGTACTAAATAATTTCGAGAAAGTCGTGTCATTGATGTTGAAAAATTCTCTAAGATGATTTCATTTTTTTGTTATTCTTGTCTTCTAGTTTCTGTATTAGGGTTGAGGTTCAATGGAGCATTTAGTAAACTTGGTATTGTTTAAAAGGATTTGTTTTCATTTTATCTAGGTAGGTCCGTTTCATTAAGTAAAACCACAACTCGTCTTTTGTTCGGATGGCAGATGACAAGGTCCTTATATTTTGACAGAGATTATAGTATGGAGAGATCTTGTTTTGTGAAGAACGGATGAATGTTACGTATTTTCTTGGCATTAAAATATTTATACGAGATGCTACGCAGTTCCCGTTTTGAAACATTTTATATTAATGAAAGAATGGCACTTTTTTGTATGTCAGTCAAAGTTCGACATTGTCGTAAGCTAGAAATGTTGGGACTTACTTATAATCTGAATATAGATCCGGAAAAAGTAATCTTTAATTTCAGCAACAAAACTATATCTGAAAATGAGAAACGGTTGTTAGCTCTGGGCTTGGATTTTAAATTGCCGTATTTCAAGATTGACTTTAATGAATATTTCCTAATGTTTGGAAAACTTTGCTCACAGCTGAACAAGCTACCTTTAATAAAGAACAAATCTTTACTTCAAGATGTTAAATATTTAACGAATAGATTTTATTATAGATTTAAAAGCCATAAAGTCTTTTCCCCCGTAATCTGTTATGCCGATTTGAAAATCTTGAAGGTGCTTTGAAAGAATAAATCTGTTATTATAACCAAACCTGAGAAAGGGAAGGGTGTAGTTGTTTTGAATAGAGAAGATTACATATCTAAACTTAAGATCCTGGTATCCGATTTAGCAAAGTTCAAAATTCTTAAGGTTGATATTTTTAAACAAGTCCTGAAAATCGAAACAAAAATAAATACCGAAAATTAAGAGCAGTTGGAAATTGAGCGACTGATTATAATGGTTTACATGCTTCATGAACAGTGCCGTGCCCGATTTATGCCCTACCTAAGACCACAATTGAATTGCTATACTCCTCATCCTCTCAGCTATCAACTCACCTACGTATAATTTGGCCAAGTTCCTTGTTCCATATATTATGCCCTGAACTCAAAATCAATATACTGTTCATGACTCATTTCATTTTTCTAATTTAATTAACAACCTATCGATTGACAGTTGTTATATGATCAGCTTCGATATTGAGTCACCTTTTACAAACATACTCGTCAAAGAAATAACAGATATTATAACCAACTTATTATTAAAAATTAAAATAATTTATACTGTACTAATGTAAATCTGAATTTAAAAAATTCTGCCGCAATTAAACTACTACAACTGAATGAGATACTAATTTCCTCTTTAATGACTGCGTTTACACAAACGGATGGTAAGGCAATGGGTTCTCCCCCGAAACCCTCCTTTGCTAATGCCTTTTTAGCGTTTCATGAAGTAACCTGGTTGGAAAACTGTCCCTTATATTTCAAACCTCTTTCTCTTCATTTGAGATAATGTTGAGATTGTTTTGTACTGTTTTTAGAAGACGGAACCGAACCTATTTCTGGAACATTTTTGAAAACAAATATCCGACATCCGATTTACAAGGAGGAGGATGTAGATGGAAGGTAATATATCTTGATGTGTCTGTGAGAGAAGGAAAACAGATTTTATATATCATATATGGAATCTCTTGAACATGATTAAATTAGTTATTTCGGAGCTCTACCCCCTTTGGATATAAACGGGCAGGCATCTACTGTAGAATAGATAGAGCATATAAAATTTGCTCCAATCGGTTATGCTTTCATAAAGAAATGGACTTTTTAAGAACTTTCTTTACATTAAATCTGTTTCCCCAGACT
>JABUQX010051414.1:42500-45000 GCA_015478945.1 Trachelipus rathkii | reverse complement strand
ACTGTATATGAATTGGAGAATATAAAAAAATATATAAAAAAAATGAAAAAAAAGAAAATAAAAAAATTAATAAAGAAAAATAAAAAAATATATATACAAAAAAAAAGTTTAAAACGTGAGTTGGTGGTGACATTTACGAACTTGTTTTTGTCGCTCAGTTTAATTCAAATGGAAGTGACATTCGGCACATCATAAAGTTATAATGAAGTTCCGACTCTCGACTCGGAGACTTTTACAAAATTGGTGATTTTGGTGGCAACGAGTAAAGAGGAGTGGTTGATTTTGATGATAATGAGGGGATGGGGAGAACGTAGGAGAGAGAGTGGCAGAGAGTTTTCTGCTAATGATAAGGATTGTGATGGAGTTGATTTTGGTGGAAATGAGAATATGAATGGGTAGTTTTGATTAAAAAGAGAAATATATGAATGATACAATGACAAAGAGAAGCAAGGTGTGACTATTTTTAATGTTAAAAAGATGGTGAAAGGGAGTAGTTTTGATGGTATTGAGAAGGAGGATAGTTTTGGAGAATAGGAGAAACGCAGCATAGAAGAAAATGAAAAAGAGATGATTTTCATGATGTGAGAAAGAACGCGAAGGATTTTAGTGACAAAGTGAATGGTGTTACTGATGTCAAAGAGCAAGTAGAAGAGGTTGATTATGATCTCTATTAGAAAGATGATTTTTGCAATGAAGACTGACTTTTGTGAAATCTTAGTGTTGGTGATAATAGAAAGCACAGGGGGCGTGATGATAAGAGAGCCTAATGGTGTAATACTAAGAGAGGACGATGATTCTAATATCTATGAGGAGATGATAGGTAAGACACAAAGAATGTGGAATTGATAGTATTGAAAGATCGAAATCGGTAATTTTAATGATATAAAGAACAAGGTCAAATAAATGTAGTGGACTTGTGGAGTGATGGGACCTCTGGGGTAGGAGTGTGGAATCTGATAAGATCATCAAAGTGTACAGAAAAAAATATTTATTTTCATGTCTGAGTTCTAAACTGTTAGTTCTTTTTATAACTTGTTTATGTAGGTATATATATATATATATATATATTTATATATATATATATATAATATTACTATATATATATATATATTATATATTATTATTATATATATATATTTTATATACTATATATATAATATATATATATAATATAATATATATATAGTATATATACTATATATATATATATATATAATATATTTATATATATATATATAATATATATATATATATTATATATATAGTATATATATATATAGTATATATTATATATATTATATTTTTATATATATATATCTATATATATATATATATATATATATACATTTATTTATATATATATAATATATTATATAAATATATATATATATATAATATATATATTATATATATTATATTTATATATATATATATTATTATATATATATATATCATTATATATATATATATTAACTCTTCTTAAATTCAATGAGACGGTGATGAGTATAATAATATATATATATTATATACTTATATATATATATATATATATATTATATATATATATGCTATATAATATATATATATATATAAATATATTATATATTATTATATATATATATATAATATGTGTGTGGTGGTAATGTTTTTAATTCGTAATATAAAGCTTGGTCGAATTATATATTAATAATAACTATAATATATATATATATATTATATTATATTATATATATATAATATATATATATATTATATAGTATTATATATATATATATATATTATATATATATATATATATATATATTTCTTTATTTATTTATTTATTTATTTTATTTATTTTTTTATTTGTTTATATATATTTATTTTATTTTTATTTTTTATATTATTTATTTTATTTATGTTATTTATTTATTTATTTCATTTATACTATAATTTTATATATTGACTAGGTATATTAAAATATATATATATATATTATATATATATATATAATAATATATAATAATATATATATATATATATATATATATATATATATTATATATATATTTGGATCGTTTTTAAGTGTGAGAAGAATGATAAAAGGAGGAATGAACACATTAGAAAATTGTGTGGTATGAAGAAAGGAGTAATAAGAGATAATGAAGGTACATTAGGATGTGGAAAGGATGGATGGTAGTCGGTTGGTTAAGAGGATGTATAGTGGTGAGTGTGCTTGGAATCGACGGCTGGGAGACGGAAGAAAAGTGGATTGTCAGTAAGGAATGCTATGGAGGGAGGAAGTTTGAGGTTGCCAGAGCGTAGAAGCAAAGGTGCATAATAGGAGTGAATGACAGGGTTTTGTGAGGGGGTATGGTTGTAGCCCACCTGGGCCAAGGAAAATGACTCTTACATTGACGAGATGCCAAAGTGAGGGTCGTCGCAGTCCCGTGAAACCATAGACTGGGTTTTTCTGACTGCAACGAGTTCTTACTTAACTGTATAAAGGGGGCGGTAAGGC
>JABUQX010051414.1:25000-30000 GCA_015478945.1 Trachelipus rathkii | reverse complement strand
TTACTTTATTATTTCAATCACCGGTAATATATATATATATATATATATTATATAATATATTTAATATATATAATGTATATATATATATATAATATGATATATAATATATATATATAATATATGTATTTATATAGTGTATTGTATATTTTATTTGCGTATACCGTATATATATATTAGTATATATATATATATATATATATATAATATTATATATATATAATATATATTAATTATATATATATATAGAATATATATAATATATATACTATATATACTATATATATATATAACCGTATATATATATATATATATATAATATATATATATATATATATATATATATATATATATATATATTATAAATATATATATATAATATATATATATATATTATATATATATATAGTAGTATAAAATATATATATAGTATAATATTTAATGAATATATATATTATAATAATATAATATAATATATATATATATATATTATATTATATATATATATATATATACTATAAGGTATATACTATATATATACGTAATATCTATATATATATATATCTATATATATATATATTATATAGTATATAATATATATAGTTATACTATAAGTATATATATATATTATATATATATATATTATAATTATTATTAGATATATATTAAAAGGTTAATATTAGTATATATATATATTATATATTATCCGTTATATGAGTGTTGCGCTTGCACGCTTAGGGTCGTGAGTTCGAGTCCTCGTCAAACGGGATTTGTACTTTCGACTAGTCACCAGGACGGACACGAAAAATTGCCGTTTGTAGGAGATTTTCTGTAATTCATTACAGTTTACGGCATAGTGTATTAATACACTAATCTCAATACCCGCACCTCACTCATCCATAGCCAACACATACAACGCTACAATCTTTAATACACATACAGACACCCACATTCCTATTCGCCTCACGCACAGTAGGTCTGTGAGTCCAGAGCCTAGCCATGCCCACTGATGGCTGGAATATCTTGACTTGGTCAGACTGAGGCTGGGGTTACTATCACCCCCTCGATAACTTTGTGCACTTTCAACTTGTATGGGCCACTGGTCGGCGAAAATAAAATACGAGTACCCTTTCCTACCGATTGGTCGTGTAAAATACTAACTAACTATACTAACTTAACTAACTATATAATTATTTTTCACTATATATATATATATATATATATATATATATATATAGATTATATATATAGTTATATAGTTGTATATAGATTTATATATATATAAACTGTATATAATTATATATATATATAATATATATGCGTAATAATGTATATATACTTGCAACAATATAATAATAATATATATGCAGACACACACATTATCCACACACCACATATAATAGTATACTAGTATATAGTATATATATATATATATATATATATATATTATATACATATATAATAATATTATATAGTTTATATATATATATAAATATATTAGTATATATATATATATTATGCAAATACATATATAGGTTGGGTATCATATAATATATATATATATAATATATCAGTATATCAAATATATATATATATATATATATATATATATATATATATATATAATATATATAATGAGGACAAATGAGCTATCCTCCAACCCAATGTGGAGGTTATACTGTTCTTGAATCCAACTTTTGGTTGGAGGATAGCTCAGTTGTATAGCATCGGGTATTTTGTCCTCATTTCGCAACAGGCGGTGGTTCAATCCCAAGAGGCAGTAATTTTTCTTTATCTTCCCATCTATATGGAATTGTTCTTTGTTATTTGCCACTCTAATTGCATAATCATGCAATATTTAACATATAAAATATAAAGAACAAGGGATAGGACATAGGCTGGACACCTGGTGATGTCGCCTTGACGGGAGCTCGGTTGCTTTAATACTGTTCTTGATCCTAACTTTTAGGGTTGGAGTGATAGCTCAGTTGTATAGCCATCCGGTAAAAATTGTCCTATTCGCAAACAGGCGGGTGGTTCAAGTCAGAGAAGGCAGTAATTTCTTTATCTTCCAATTATATGTTCTTTCTTTATTTCTTATATATTTGCGATTAATATGCAATATTTAAAATCTAAAATATAAAGTATATTTATATGTAGTATTATTACTATATATATATATAGATATATATATTATATAGTAATATATATATATATTATATATATATTAATATATATATAAATGTAATATCATATTAGTGGTGGCAGCGAAGCGAACTTTTTACATAACGCGGTTGAGCTTTTTTGCGTCTTAAATTTTTCAACCAACCGCGGTTGCGGTTTTTTAGTTGTTCTTAAATTTTCAACAACCGCGGTTGCGCGGTTGCGGTGCGGTTTGCGGTTATGCAATAGAAATAAAACTTAACAATTGCTTTGTTTACTACTACCACTACTACTAACTACTACTGCTACGTAATATAATATAATTAAGATAATATTCAAAATATAACCATGATAATAATAAATGAAATAGAAATGATAATTAATAATAACATTAACAATAATAGAAATATGATTATAATAATAAAAAAAAAATACATATACAAATTATAATTATTATTATTATTTTTATTATATTTTTTTAAATTATTATTATATTAATTATGTATTATTATTGTTCATTATTATTATTAATATTATTATTAATTAATTATTATTATTTTTTAAAATATATGTGTTATTAACATTATCATTATTATTTTATTATTATATTATTATTTTTTTATTTTTATTTTTTAATTTTATTTTTAATTTTTTTTTTATTTTTTTATTTTTTATTTTTATTTTCTATTTTAATTTTTTATTTTTTTTTTTTTTTTTTATTTTTTATTTTTTATTTTTTATTTTTTATTTTTTTTTTTATTTTTTATTTTTATTTTTTATTTTTTATTTTTTATTTTTTATTTTTCATTTTTTTATTTTTTTTTTTTTTTTTTTTTTTTTTTTTTTTTTTTTATTTTTTTTTTTTTATTTTTATTTATTTTTATTTTTTTTTTTATTTTTTTTTTTTTTTTATGATTATTATATTATTATTATTATTATTATATTATATTATTATTATTATTATTATTATTATTATTATTATTATTATTATTATTATTATTATATTATATTATTATTAGTTATTATTATTATTATTATTATTTCCTTGAAAATTTCTAAATTTCTGGTCGTTTAACGTGCAATTTAGCATTTGTTTTCAAGAGGCACCAGTGTGCGGACGAGGACCCATGCACAATGCACCCACCATCCAATTCCCCATCCTCCGATTGAAGAACCTTTTAAACGATTTTTAAGTTTCTTTTCAATCGAAGAACACACATCGTAGCATTTGAAAGATACTGTTGTTAACCTTTTGGTAATAGTTTTTAACGGAATCTAAAATAATCAATATTTTTTAAAAGTAATCGATGCTTTGAAATCAGAATTGAACAACACTGCCACATCTTGCTAATAAAAAATTGCCACATTTACGATATAATTTTAAGCAACTTTGCTCGGTGTTCGAAAAATCAGTAAGGTTATGATGTTTTGTTAAGGACGCAGATATTCTGTTATAATTAATAAACTTGTCAATAAACTATAACGTTAAATTGGGTCCTAAACCGAATATAAACATAAAAAATTGTTTCGATAGATTGAACATATTTATATATGAGAAAGATTTGGCAGCCGTTTTTAATGATCTTACATGGGAACGAAAGATATGAAAAAAAAGATTATCGGGAAAAAATATCGATATTTCGTAAGGTTCCGCTAATCTCAACTATTACCAACTTTTTGGATGTTAAGGATTTGAATATTATTCATTGCCGCGGCTAATCATATTATGATAATGCTAAAAAACATGCCCGGTGTCCTTGGCGGGTTTCATCCAAAAATCACCGACATTAACAAATTAGCAATATTTATTCCATGCGAGGCACACACACCAAACTTAGTTGGCAAAAATGCCATTGAAGATGGTGATGAAGCGAATGAATTCTTCGATCTCTTGGAATCTTTGTATGATTTTTTTTCGTTTATTCACTATTTCGGGGGAATAAATTGAAAGATGTACTTTCCAATACAGGCGAGCTCCTTCTCAAACGAGCCACCGGCACAAGATGGTCTGCCAAACATGATGCAGTTGTTGCAGTAAATTCATCTTATGTGAAAATTGTAACCTTGTTAAAATCATTCCTGGATGAAGAGCAATTACAATTAAAAAAATAATTATAAAGCAAAGTTCAGTTACCAACCTCATTAACAACCTTTGCCAATTCAAAAATATATTGATGCTTAAAATTTTGGGGTCAATTCAAAAATATATTGATGCTTAAAATTTTGGGGTCAATTCAACAGAGTCAACCGGAAATTGCAAAGCAAAGACTTGACCCATTGTGTAGTAGCTAAATTGTATAAAATTTTGATAGTATTTGTGGAAAATATTCATATAACAATTTATAATATTCAACGACGCATTAACTTTGTTTGAAGAATTGAGTAATTTTGAAAGTGAAATGGTAGAAACTCGGTCAACATCTAATTTAAATAGCCCGGAACAAAACAAAAAAAATCCACAAAGATAAGTTTTTATCTAGTAATTGTTCAATCTTTGTTTACAAATTTAAATACGCGCAGTACAGCATATTCAGATTTTGAAGACAAATTTCCTTTTTTATTAATTTAAATAAGTTAAATTGTGATGAAATATCAGAATAGCGTAAAAAAAATTGCTGCTTTCTATTCGAATGATTTAAATGAGAATGAATTGATCGAAGAATGCCAAATCGCAAAAGATTATTTGAACTTTGATGTCAACGTTTTCCTACTCTTCAATGTACCCAGCAATTAATTATAAAGGATGGCTTAAATTGTAATGTGCCAAATTTTGAAATTCTTCTCCGAATTTATTTGACATTGTTTTGTACGAATGTTTAAGGATGAGAGATGTTCTTCAA
>JABUQX010051414.1:0-15000 GCA_015478945.1 Trachelipus rathkii | reverse complement strand
CTCATTACAGACCTATTATTTAACACATATATTTATTAACATTATTTTACTTAATACTTTCTA
The DNA here is from genome assembly GCA_015478945.1 of Trachelipus rathkii. Lineage (NCBI taxonomy): Eukaryota > Metazoa > Arthropoda > Malacostraca > Isopoda > Trachelipodidae > Trachelipus > Trachelipus rathkii. The sequence continues at coordinate 14,937 of JABUQX010051414.1, read as the reverse complement.
CTTAATACTTTTTAATTTATAAATTTTTAAAAATTGTATGTAAGAAGAAAAAAATTCAGAGTGTCTGATATATAAACATTCATTTTTACTACAATTGTACGAAATTTTATTAAAAACATATACTTTACATACCTTAAAGCAGTAAAGCAGTAAAACAATAGAGGTGTTATTACCTAACACCTAGGGGATTAGTATGCCTTTGTTTTACTGCTTTACTGCTTTAACTTTCTGCTTTACTGCTTTAACTCATGTTTTACTGCTTTAACTCATATGTTTTACTGCTTTAACTCATGTTTTACTGCTTTAACTCATGTTTTACTGCTTTAACTCTCTGCTTTACTGTTTTAACTCTCTGCTTTACTGCTTTAACTCATATATTTATTAACATTATGTTTTCTTTTATATTTTTTATTTTGTTTTAATACTTTTTATTTATTATTTCTATTTTTATTTTTGTTTTAATACTTTTTTATTTTTAATGTAAGAATAAAAACACACAGAGTTTCTGTTATATAAACATTTTATTTTAATAAATTGTACTTAAATTTTATTAAAAACAATATACTTTACATACCTTAAAGCAGTAATAGTAAAGCAGTAAAACAATAGAGGTGTTATTACCTAACACCAGGGAATAGTAAAGCTTTGTTTTACTGCTTTACTGCTTTAACTTTCTGCTTTACTGCTTTAACCTAATGGCAGAGTGCATTAACTTTTTGCTTTTTGCTGTTTTAACTAATATTATCCTGCTTTCGTTCGATTTCTTTATTTAACCTTCCAAATTACTGCTTTAACTCATATATTTATTAACATAATGTTTCTTATATTTTTTATTTGTTTTAATACTTTTTTATTTATTATTTCTATTTTTTATTTTTGTTTCAATACTTTTTTATTTTTAATTTGCTAATGTAAGAATAAAAACACCACAGAGTTTCGGCCATATAACAATTTTATTTAATTATATATGTACGATATTTATTAAAAATATATACTTTACAACCCTTATCAGTTAAAGCAGTAAAACATAGAGGTGTTATACCTAACACCTAGGCGATTAGTATGCCTTTGGTTTTTACTGCTTTACTGCTTTAACTTTCTGCTTTACTGCTTTTACTCATATACTGCTTTAACTTTCTGTTTTACTGCTTTAACTTTCTGCTTTACTGCTTAACTTTCTGCTTTACTGCTTTAACTTTCTGCTTTATTGTTTTAACTTTCTGCTTTACTGTTTAACTCATATTTCAGCAACATTTTATTTCTTCCTCTTTTCATACTTTTTTATTTATGTTTATTATTATTTTTATTTTATTTATTATTATTTTATTATTTTTATTATTTATTTTTATTATTTTTATTATACTTAGTGTTATTTACTTATGCCTATTGTTATTATTATTTTAGGAACACCACATACACGACACACACACAACACACATACACACACACACACAGTACACTTACACTTATACACACATTCACTATGACACTTATACACACATTTCACTATGACACTTACATTTACCATAGACACTTACATTTACAACTTATACACATGTGGTCACACACACCACACACACACACACACACTTACACTGTATACACCACATTCACTATGATCTATACACACCATTCACTATTACACTTACATTTGTCCATAGACACTACATTTACACTTACACTCACACACAGATTTTCTTACACTCACACAGATTTAACTTACACTCACACAGATTTACTTACACTCACACACAGATTTACTAACACACACAGATTTACTTACACTTGCACCACACACACACACAGCACACACACACACACACACACACACACACACACACACACACACCGCACACTCACTAACTCATATAACTTTTAGATAAGTAAAAAATCATTTCTTTTAATCAAACACGAAGATATAGATTACTCATTCAAATACAACTAAAATTATTTCAAAGTTTCTTAAAAACTTCTATAATAAATCAAACATTATCTTTGCAACAAAAGAAATTTATTATTAACTGTTGAATACTTTTTGTTTATTAAATTTATAAAACTATCAAGTTCTTAAAATAACTTTTACTAAAATTTTATGAAATTTTATTTAAAAAACATATATTTTACGTACCTTAAAACAATAAATCAGTAAATCAGTCCCCAGCACCCCTCTTACACCAGCTATGCCACGTTTTGTTCTCTTGACTTACTGCTTTACATCATCTTTAGCCATGTAATAAGAATAAAATAACAAAAATAAGTTTCTCTGCTGAACATAAACATGTATTTTTATTAAAATCAATTCTAAGTTTTTAATTTAAAATAACAATTATCACTTAATTTTATATTATTACTCGCATGTTAACTAAAAAATATTCAAAGTTTTTTAAATAATTCGGGTTTCGTTTATTATTATTATTTATTATCGAATTACATTGCACAATCCATCACGAGAGAAAACACAACAACCCGCACTCCTTACAAATACGAAACTGACCTCTCTCTCTGTAAAATGTGTTGAAATAACTACTTTAGGTCTAAATTTAGGATAATCCTTTTTGTATCCCGGGGCGATTTAAGCCTAATTCCAGGTCAAAAATATATTTCAAACTGACCTTTTCTGTATATAAAATGTGGTGCAATAACTACATTAGGCCTAAATTTAGGCCTAAATTTAGGCATAATCCTTTTTGTAGACGGGCTAATTTAATCCTAATACCAGGTCAAAAGGTATTCCCGTATAGACAAGAACATTGCTTATTTATTATTTTATAAATATTATTTTCAACTGAAACATGCCTGCGATCGGTAAGATCCTTTAAGCAGGTAAAAAGAAATATTTTCCTTACTTGTGATTGGTCGGGGTAATCCTTATCTCGATATGACCTCGTATGTGATTGGTCGAGAATTAATTTTATCGTCTTTTTAAAATTAACTTTGTTCTTTAATCTTGTATTTGAGCAGGTGTGTGTTTTATTATCTTTTAGACCCAAACTCATTTTAAAATCATAGTCATTTTAGCTGTTAAGCGGTGCACAAGTTATCTGATTTGTATTAAAAGTGTTTTATTTTTACTAAGTGTATATCATATTTATAATAAATACTTACATTGAGGAATAATTATTAATTTCACTGGAATAGATAATAATTAATTCACTAGTTCATAAGCTAACCACCAGGGCTCAGCATGAGCCCCGCCCGCAAAGGCAGCCAACCCCGCACCCGGCTTGCCGTGCAAGTCCCCGTTTCGCGTCCCGCCGCCCGCGTGCGCCCGCAGGCCCCGCAATATTCCGCCGTACCCGCCCACCGCGTGCGCCCGCAGGCGCAATATTTCCGCGTTCCCGCCCGCCGCGTGCGCCCGCAGGCGCAATATTCTCGCGCGAATGAAATATATATATATATATATATATATATATATATATATATATATATATATATATATATATATATATAGTTGGCTACATATATATATATATAATATATATATATATATAATATATATATATTATATATATATATATATATTATATATATATATATATATATATATATATATATATATATAATATATATATATATATATATATATATATTATATATCTGTGCGGCGTTTGGTGTATGATCTATTGTAGCCTCAACGTTGATGTCTATGTGTATGTGCGTATGTGTGAATAAGAGCTATAGTGTATGTGTGTATAAGTGTAAGTGTAAGTGTCTAAGGTAAGTGTAACTGCTTATAATCTGAATCATCAATATAGGTGGTATCAAAGATGAAGCCATCAAAGATGAGTCATCAAAGATGAGCCATCAAAGCTGAGGTATCAAAAGCTGAGGTATCAAAGTTGAGGCATCAAAAGCTGAGGCATCAAAGTTGAGGCATCAAAACTGAGACATCAAAGTTGAGGCATCAAAAGCTGAGGCATCAAAGTTGAGGGATCAAAATATCGATTGGGTGGGTGCGTATGTGTAAGTGTGTGTGTGTGTGTGTGTGTGTAAGTGTGTGTGTGTGTGTGTGTGAGTGTGAGTGCGTGCATGTGTGTTCTAAATAATAATAACAATAGGCATGAAGTAAATAACACTAAGTATAATAATAAAATAAAAATAAAATGTTTTAATAAATTATACGCTATATGTGTAAGTGAGTGTGCGTGTGAGTGTGTGTGTGTGTGTATGTGTGCGTGTTTGTGTATGTGTGTTCTAAATAATAATAACAATAGGCATGAAGTAAATAACACTAAGTATAATAATAAAATAAAAATAAAGTGTTTTAATAATGTATACTCAAGTGTAATGTGAGTGTGCGTCGTGAGTGTGTGTGTGTGTATGTGTGTGTAATTGTGTACCTGTCGTTGTCGCGTGTGTTATGTTGTGTTTCTAAATAATTAATAACAATAGGCATTGGAAGTAGGTAAATAACCCCCTAAGTATAATAAAAATAATAAAAATAAAGTGTTTTAATAAATTTACGTTACATGTGTAGTGAGTGTGCGACAATTATTAAATATCATGTGTGTGTATGTGTATGTGGGCTGTGTGTGTTGGGTGTGTCGTGGTGTGTGTGTATTGTGTGCGTGTGTGTGTGTTGTGTATGCGTGTTCTAAATAATAATTTCGCGCGGGAATATTTGCTGCCTGCGGTGCGCACGCCGGCGGCGGAACGCGCGAAATATTGCGCCTGCGGCGGGGCACGCGCGCGGGCGGGTTACGCGGCGCGCTGGGGACCGCGGCGGGACGCGGCGCGGACGCGGCGGGACGCACCAGCGGGTGCGGGTTGGCTGCCTTTGCGGGTGGGACTCATGCTGAGCCCTGGTGGTTAGCTTATGAACTAGTGAATTAATTATTATCTATTCTAGTTGAAATTAATAATTATTCCTCAATGTAAGTATTTATTATAAATATGGATATACAACTTAGTAAAATAAAACACTCTTTAATACCAAAATCAGATAACTTGTGCCACCGCTTAACAGTAAAATGACTATGATATTTAAAATGACGTTATGGGTTCTTAAAAAGATAATAAAACACCACATCTGCTCAAATACAGAATAAAGAACAAAGTTAATTTTCAAAAGACGATAAAATAATTCTCGACCAATCACATACGAAGTCATATAGAGATAAGGATTACCCCGACCAATCACAAGTAGGAAAACATTTCCTTTTTACCTGCTTAAAGGATCTTACCGATCCAGCATGTTTCAGTTGGAAATATATTTATAAAAATAATAATAACAAAGATTCTTGTCTATACGGGAAATACCTTTTGACCTGGTATTAGGCTTAAATTAGCCCGTCTACCAAAAAGGATTATTATCCTAAATTTAGGCCTAAATTTAGGCCTAAATGTAGGCCTATGCACCACATTTTACAGAAAAAAGGTCAGTTTGAAATATATTTATTGACCTGGAATTAGGCTTAAATCGCCCCGGGTTACAAAAAGGATTATCCTAAATTTAGACCTAAAGTAGTTATTTCAACACATTTTTACACAGAGAGAGGTCAGTTCGTATCTTAAGAGTGCGGTAGTTGTGTTCTCTGTGATCGATTGTCAATGTACATCGATTAATAATTAATAATAATAAAAAAACCGAATTATTTAAAAAACTTTGCGAAATATTTTTAGTTAACATCGAGTGAATAATATAAAATGTAAGTGAATAATTGTTATTTTAAAATAAAAACTTAGAATGATTTAATAAAATACATGTTATGTTAGCAGAGAAGAACTTATTTTGTTATTTTCATACTTATTACATGGCTAAAGATGATGTAAAGCAGTAAGTCAATAGAACAAAACGCGGCATAGCTTGGTGTAGAGGGGTGCTAGGGACTGACCTTACTGATTTATTGCTTTAAGGTACGTAAAATATATGTTTTTAATAAAATTTCATAAAATTTTAGTAAAAGTTATTTTAAAACTTGATAGTTATAAAATTTATAAACAAAAAGTATTAACAGTAAATATAATTTCTTTGTTCAAAGATAATGTTTGATTTATTATAGAGAAGTTTTAAAAAACTTTGAAATATTTTAGTTAACATTGAAATGAGTAATTTAAATGTACGTGTTTAATTAAAACATAAAATTGTTTTAATAAATTATACGTTATATGTGTAAGTGTGTGTGTAAATCTGTGTGTGTGTGTATGTGTGTGTGTGTGTGTGTGTGTGCTGCAAGTGTAAGTAATCTGTGTGTGTGTAAGTAAATCTGTGTGTGAGTGTAAGTAAATCTGTGTGAGTGTAAGTAAATCTGTGTGAGTGTAAGTAAATCTGCGTGTGAGTGTAAGTGTAAATGTAAGTGTCTATGGGTAAATGTAAGTGTCATAGCTGAATGTGTGTATAAGTATCTTAGTGAATGCTGTGTATAAGTGTAAGTTGTGTTTGTGTGTGTGTTGTGTGTGTGTGTGACCCCTACATGTGTCTATGGCTAAATGTAAGTGTCTATGGGTAAATGTAAGTGTCATTGTGAATGTGTGTTTAAGTGTCATAGTGAATGTGTTGTATAGTGTATTTGAGTGTATGTGTTTAGAAAACGGATTATCTTTGTCGTGTGTGTGTGTGTGTGTGTATGTGTGTTCTAAATAATAATAACAATAGGCATGAAGTAAATAACACTAAAGTATAATAAAAAAAAAAAAAATAAAAATAATAAAAATAATAAAAATAATAATAAAAATAAATAAAAATAATAATAAAAATAAATAAAAAGTATTAAAACAAAATAAAAAACAATGTTAATTAAATTATGAGTTAAACAAGTAAAGCTCAGAAAGTTAAAACATGTTAAAGCAGAAAGTAAAGGCAGTAAACAGAGAAGTTAAATCAGTTAAAACGAGAAAGTTAAAAAGCAGTTTAAAACAGAAAGTTAAAGCAGCTTAAAACATGCAGTTAAAGCAGTAAGCAGCAAGTTTAAAGCCAGTGTTAGAAGCCAGTAAAACAAAGGCATAACTAATCCCCAGGTGTTAGGTAATAACACCTCTATTGTTTTACTGCTTTACTGCCTTACTGCTTTAACTCATATGTTTTTAACTAAAAATTTTCGTACAATTTTATTAAATAAAATGTTATTTATGGCCGAAACTCTGTGTTGTTTTTATACTTTACATTACAAATTAAAAAGTTAAAAAAAGTATTTGAAACAAAAATAAAAAATAGGAAAATAATAAATAAAAAAGTATTAAACAAAAAAAAAAAGAAAAATGAAAAACATAATGTGTAATAAATATATTTTTTTATTTTCTTTTTTATGTTTTTTTTTTTTTTTTTAAGCAGTAAAGCAGAGAGTTAAAGCAGTAAAGCAGAAAGTTAAAGCAGTAAAACATGAGTTAAAGCAGTAAAGCAGAAAGTTAAAGCAGTAAAACATGAGTTAAAGCAGTAAAGCAGAAAGTTAAAGCAGTAAAGCAGTAAAACAAAGGCATACTAATCCCCTAGGTGTTAGGTAATAACACCTCTATTGTTTTACTGCTTTACTGCTTTAAGGTATGTAAAGTATATGTTTACTTTGATAGGTAAAGTATCAATGTTTTTAAAAATAAAATGTTTATATAACCGAAACTCTGTGTGTTTTTATTCTTACATTACAAATTAAAAATAAAAAAAGTATTAAAACAAAAATAAAAATAGAAATAATAAATAAAAAGTATTAAAACAAAATAAAAAATATAAAAGAAAACATAATGTTAATAAATATATGAGTTAAAGCAGTACAGCAGAGATTTAATATGAGTTAAAGCAGAGAGTTAAAACAGTTAAAGGCAGAGAGTTAAAGCAGGTAAAAACATGAGTTAAAGGCAGCTAAGCAGAAAGTTAAAGCCAGGGTAAAACATTGAGTTAAAGCAGTTTAAAGCAGAAAGTTAAAGCAGTAAAGCAGTAAAACAAAAGGCATACTAATCCCCTAGGTGTTAGGTAATAACAACCTCTATTGGTTTTACTCTTTACTGCTTTAAGGTATGTAAAGTTTATGTTTTTAATAAAATTTCGTACAATTGTAGTAAAAATGAATGTTTATATATCAGACACTCTGAATTTTTTTCTTCTTACATACAATTTTTAAAAATTTTATAAATTAAAAAAGTATTAAATTAAAAAGTATTAAGTAAAAAATAATGTTAATGAAATATATGTGTTTAAATAATAAGGTCTGTAATGAGTTACAGTTTTAGTTTCGCGAAAATGTTTTTAATTAAAAATGTTTAAGTATGAAATAAAATGAATGACTCAGTAGTATATTTGAAACGAAATTCTTTTGAAATGTTTAAGTATGAAATAAAAAATGAATGACTTATAGATATATATTTTTTCATTCGCGCGGCGGGTCGCACCTGTGGGTGCGGTGGGGCCTCCATCCTTTGCGGGGAGCGGGGCTTGCTGCGCCCTGGTGGGCAGCTTATGAACTTGGGAAGACATATTAATATTAACTCTGTTCTATGATGTGGGAAGAGATGAGCCATCAAAGGTGATTCATCAAAGATGAATCATCAATATAGATGCTATCAAAGATGACGTCATCAAAGATGAGTCATCAAGGATGAACCTTCAAAAGTTGAGGCATCAATGCTGAGACATTAATGCTGAAAGGCATCAATGCTGAGGCATTAATGCTGAGGCAAATGCTGAGGCATCAAAATATCGAGGGTGTGAAGTGTAAGTGTAAGTGTACCTGTGAAATGGTGGGTGTGAGTGTTAAGTGTATATGTTTAATGTAAGTGTTCTATGGAGAGTGTAAGTGATTATAAGTGTTATAAAAATACTAACTCATAGTAGGAAGCATTCTAGCAGATTGTAATATACAACAATCGATTTCCTCATACCTTATTACCTAGGGGTAGACACCCATATTAGGGCTATTCTAGGCTCAGGGGAGGCTAGAAAAGGCTTGAAAAAAGTGGCACTCAGTTGGCACTATGTGGCACTCACTGGCACTATGTGGCACTCACAGTTGGCACTATGTGGCACTCACTTGGCACTCATTGGCACTCATTGGCACTCACTTGGCACTCACCTGGCACTCACCTGGCACTCATCTAATACTCATAGAACCACTAATAGCAACATCACTAGATATCCTTACGGTGAATGGGAACATCAAAGCCATCAGGTTGCGCTGGGTCAAAATTGACCCCATGGTATATGTAAGGTCAAAGGCGACAAATATCATTGGTCAAACAAGTTAAGACATTCCAAAAAAGCGGCTACAGTTCCCTAAAAGGTAAGGACAAAAAATTACCGTGGGTCAAAAATGACCCATGAAACCAAAAGGTGTTGGTTGAAAATTACGATGGGCAAAAAATTACCCATGGAATACCCAAAGGGTTGGTCAAAATACCGTGGGCAAAAAAAATGGCCCATGCGAAAGACCAAAGGGTACCCAAAAATTTTCCGTGGGCCAAAATTGACCCATGGAAGACCAAAGGGTAGCCTAAAATTACCGTGGGCCAAAATTGACCCATGGAAGACCAAAGGGGTGGTCGAAATATCATGGTCAAACAAGGTAACGACATCAAAGAGGGCTAAGCCCCTAAAGGAAGATCAAAAATTACCGTGGGCAAAAAATTGCCCACGGTCGAAAAAAATTAGGGGGCGGAAAATAGTTAGGGTAATACGTACAACGCGTTGCTGACGCAAACGTTTGTGCGACCCTTTCTTCGAAAGGGTGAAGTATCCCTAAAGGAAGGGACAAAATAATTACCGTGGGCAAAAATTCTTGACCCGATGGTATCTGTCAAGGGTGTGTAGTGTGTGTGCTGCGCACGAGTGTAAGTGTCTATGGTTAAATGTAAGTGTCTATGGGTAAATGTAAGTGTCATAGTGAATGTCTGTATAAGTGTGTGTGTGTGGTGTGTGTGTGTAGTGATGTGTGTGTGTGTGCTGTGTGTGCTGTGTGTGTGTGTAGTGCGCTACGCGCACGTGTGTAGTGGCTTGTTCAAGTTAGGGTAGGTCCATACATGCTGTACAAGTAGAACGAAATATGGACGGGTGGGACGCACGAGATGGCAGAAAATTGGCGTGCGGTGTCAAAAATGACCATGGTATATGGCGAAGGTTAATGCCGAAAATATCATGGTTCTCAAACAATCGGTAAAGACATCCAAAAAGGGCCTAAACCCCTAAAGTTAGCCAAAAATTACGTGGGCAAAATGGCCCACGTCGAAAAAAATTAGGGCATAAAATAGGGGGGGTAATACGTACAACGGTTGCTGGCAACTGTTTGGCGCAACCCTTCTTCGAAGGGTTACCAAAAATTAGCGTGCCAAAAAATTAGGGTTTGCCAAAAAATTAGGTTCTTCAAAAAAAATTTGCGGTCCTCAAAAAATTAGGTTCTTCAAAAAATATAGGGTTCTCAAAAAAAATTAGGGTTGCCCAAAAAATTAGGGTTCTCAAAAAATACCGTGGGCCAAAAATGACCCATGGAAGATCAAAGGTTTGTCGAAAAAAGGTAAAGTCCCAAAAAAGGGTCAAGGCCCAAAAAGGTCAAGTCCCAGGTAAAAAAATTGGGCTCAAAAAAGGTCAAGGGCCAAAAAAGGTCAAAAAAGGTAAAAAATTGGGCTCAAAAATGCCTCAGGTAGGTCCTGGGAGCTGTGGTCAAAATGACCAACACGTGCAAAATGACCCCCCCTACTACTGTCCTAACTCGACAATTCGCCAGAGATAGAAGCCCAGGGGTTTATTTTGAAAACCTGGGATATCGCCTTGACGTGAGCTCGTTCGCCTTTAAAATTGCTTCTTGAAATCAACTTTTTTCAGATGAGAATGCTCAACCGGTAGAGCGTCGATGCGCTGTTCTCAGTCGCAACATGTGGTTGTCGACCTCAGATAAGGCAAGTTTTTCTTTATTCTTCCCCGTTTCTATTCTTTCTTTACTACTTATTTAATTGCGTTTATTGCTAATACACACACACACACACACACACAACACCACACACACACGACACACACACACACGCACACACCTACACACACAGACACACACACACACACAAATATATATATATATATATAATATATATATATATATATATATATATATATATATATATATATATATATATATATATATATATATATATATATATATATATATATATATATATATATATATATATAATATATTTATATATAATATATATATATAGATAATATATAAAGTATATATAAATATAGAGATAGTAAGAAGCCACATGGTCCTATCGAGACTGTCACAGCCCACCCAAGAACCAAACCACCAAACATGTTCATGAAATCTAACAAAGCACCTAGGGCTCATCAATAACTACATAGATGATACACAAAGGGTCTACAACTAAAAGAGAAAAAAAAGAACTATAGCTAGCTTTGTTATAGTCAACATGCAGTTCAACCTTAATAACTACTGTAACTAAAAAGCCTCGCCAATTTGGCTTAGTAAAAATATAACTATATGATACCCAAAACCATTCAAAATGTGCAATCTAAGTCACACTCAACAACCCTCCTGGACAAACTATTTCAAAATTAGCACCCTATTAACTAATTGGAATGCTTTTCTTATATCAAGATGAATGCCTTCTTTATTTTCTTACTATGCCCCCAGTCTTCCCGTCCGTGGTCAAAACTATGAAGAATTATTAGTACCTCCGTATTACTAATAGATGTAGAATATTTGTAGACTTGTATCATGTCCCTTTTGAGAAATCGCCTTTCTACAGAAAACATTAATAACTCCTAAACTTCTCTCTTAACTCTTACCTCATTACCCATAAATCATCCATGTTGTTCCATCGTTGCACTCTCTCCGCATATTATGTCTTTCCTTTAAATTAAGGACCCTAAAAACTTGCACACACTATTATAAATACTGGCCTTAAGACATAGCTATTAATACAGTTTACTTATATTTCCTGCTCCTCGAACGACATTGCGATTATTATTTCCTTGTATTTTACTTGATCTTTATCTTTGCTTCCAAATTACTAAATTGGCTACTTTCAAATTACTGCTTATATTCACACCTAAATCGTTTCTTGTCCAACAGACTTAAGCAATCCCATTCATAATCTTTAGTTAAAACTCTCTTATTTGAGTGCCTGGGTGTAGAACCTTGCACTTTTTACTATCAAAATTCATTTGCCACTTTTCTGCCCACACAAGAAGTTTATCAAGATCATTTTGAATCTTTAGACATCCATCACTATTCCTTACTGAGGTAGACACTTTGGTATCATTCTGGCCAACCTCTAGAAACATTATTACGTTTGTCCCTGATCTAAATAATATATATATGAAGAAAAATAAGTGGCCCCCAGACACGAACCCTGTGAGTACACCCTTATCAACTATTTCCATGACGACTTATTGCCATTTAGTTATACACACTGTTTTCTATTCCACAACCACTCTTTAATCCAACCATTTACCATTCCACCTATACCACATTGCAATAATTTCTTCATCAGCCATAAGTGGGGAGCCTTATCAAAGCTTTGCTGAAGTCTAAATATATAATATCAACTGGATCTCCTGGTCAATGCATGTTAGTAATGCCATTCCATAAATTCTAAAAAGGGTTTTGTCTGACATGACCTACCTTTTCTATAATCATATCTTGTTATCATAAAATATTTCTCTATATGACCTTTCAGTAACTTTTTCCAAAAAACTTTTACAACAGAAGATGTTAAAATAAACTGGCCCTCTAATATTTCAATCTTCCTTATACCTTTCTATAAATATGACCCACAACATATGCTGAATTCACAGTCGTCTGGAAAAACAGCATATTGTTGTGACTATTATAAGAAAGGTAGTTAAGAAAACTTGCGATATATATATTTATTATAATATATATATAATATATATATTTATATATAATATAATATATATATATATTATATATATATATATATAATATATATATATATATATATATATATATATATATATATATATATATTATATATATATATATTTTTTTTACGGTTAATCATTCACACCTCACAGGCAAAGCCCTATTCAAGGAAAAAGGGGTGTTAAAAAATCAACAAAAATTCAACAACACAAATTACGCAGCATGAGCACAGGACCGCGGGCTTTAAAGTGGAGGACGAGATTAATATGAGTAGGAAACACAGAAGTGTGGAGAGAATTCCACAGGACAGAGGTGGGCAGGAAAGAAGGAGGCACCGCAGCAAACTAGTCTGGAGTGCTGATATCAACACAAAACTCATGTGCGACACAGCACCCCTTGTGCTACGAGGGCGTCTTAAAGGGGGTGGCACGCGAGTGGAAAGTTCCCTCGAGCACTTGCCCGCTACAAGCGGTACCTATAGGAAAAGAGAAAAAGCCACCCAACATCGGCGCCGCAAATTATAGACGGTCAAAGTAAACTAGAAAGACAGGACAGTTGATCATCTTTTTTTGGCCTTTGACTCTACCCTATCAAAAGCCGGGTGAAACCTGAGCCCCCCCCAGATATGAGAGCAGTACTCCATAACCAAGGGCGGACATGGGCCCTTGTATAACTGGAGTAACTGTGAAGAGGAAAAAAAGTCTCGCAGTCTAAAACAGAACTCCCAGCATTCTTTGAGGCCGCCTTAAGCAACCGTTGTGCATTGAGCGTTTCCAAGACATTTTTTGTTTTATGTATAAGCCAAGGATGTTTATATTGTCGACAGGAGAGACGAGAGAACCGTCGAAAGAAGATTAGGGAAAGTTAGAAGCGTGTCTTAGAGAGGGGATTTGTAGAAGTAGAGATTTTTAAAGAATTGAATTCACAAGGTTCAGACGACCCCACCGGAAATTCTATCCAGATCAGCGCGAAAGATTAGAATCGGAAAGATTAAGCGGGAGGCAATGTCTAGCAATTAAAAGAAGGCAGCAGAATTGGAAATGGTTGAAGAATGAAGGTCGCAGTCCTATCGGCATATGAGCTGAATAGAGTTAGAATGTTGCAGGTGAGAAGATCATTAATGAAAAGTAGGATAAAGTTAGGAGATAAGAAAGAAACCCAGAGGAACACACCACCTTTTGACAGAAAAGAAAGAAGAGGTCGCCCGATCAAACAAAACAGCCGATATTGAGCGATTTGAAGAAAAACTAGACATAAGTAAGCAAAGAGAAGGAGAAAACCCAAAGGAGGGGAGCTTGGAGAGCAGTGACGCTTGCCATACCCGGTCAAATGCTTTGGATATGTCAACCGCCACCACGCAAGTCTCCCCGTAGTACCTAAGGGCGGGAAAACCATGAATCAGTAAGATAGGAAAGTATATCGCAGTAGACCTCGAGCGGCCCCGAAAGCCGTACTTGGCAATCGGAAGAAGAAGTGAAATGAGCATTCCAGATTGATCTAAGAAGTGAGGAGCTTGCAGAAGAGTTTCAAAAGCATCTCTAGATAGAATACAAGTAAGACTATAGGGCGATAGTTAGAAGATCAAGCGGCTTCCTTTTTCGGGAACAGTTGGACATGTGAGCTGCTTCCAACAACTGAGGGAAAGGTGTTAGTATTGAAGTACATAGAGGAAATATTAGTTGAACGAGGGGCGGCGGATTAGCACGGAAAGCACACTCCCTCCAAAACTCGGGGAGGAATGCCATCCGGGCCACCCGCCTTCCTGACGTTCACAGATTTCAGGAGCCCATGCAGCACCCGATCGAATGTAATCACAGGCAAAGGCCTAGGAAGAGGAGGAGGAGAAGGAGGAGGATGAGGAATGCCCGAATCGTCCAGGGTTGAGTTAGAGAAAATTAGGAGGCCGAAGAGATTGCCTTTTCAGTTGGAGAATTAGCAACGAGAAACCATCAGAGCGAAATAAGAAGGAGACAGATTTACAGAAAGTTGTTAGAGGCATGCTTTTGTCAGAGCCTGAGATTTGTCAGTAGGAGAAACCAAGGAGGTCAGCGCACTTTCGTTTGATGAAGCCGCTATTGCTCGTCCGAAGAGCTACCCTGCAACATTTACTCCTGGG
>JABUQX010051413.1:37500-61437 GCA_015478945.1 Trachelipus rathkii | reverse complement strand
CACCAGAGATTATATACAAACACGTTCATCGGAGGACCACTGTATTGATAAGGTTATATTAACATAGAGCGGGTCACATTCACTGGCTCCAAAAGAGGATCCAAGCTACTGATATATGTTTGATAGGCGCAGTCATTCTTAGAGGAGTAGATTCTTCAATAGGAGTTTGTGTGAAGTATTCATTATACTAAGTTTATCTCTCCCCATATTTAGGCCCATATAAATCATAGGCTGAACCATTATGTCTCTCTTCATTCTTTCACCACTTTTTATTATTCGTCTCTCTCTATCATTGTTCATGGTACAAAAATCAGTTATATATCCAACACATATTAATGTTGCATATAATGTAAACGTAAAATTGTTGAGAAATAGGAAGGTTCATGGTAGTAATATAAAAAAAAAAAAAAAACTTGATTCATTATTATGTATTATTATTATTTATTATTTGTGGCTGTTGTCAAATATTCAATTTGGTTCAAGAAAAATATAATCACACTTTTTTTAATAATGTCATTGAATTGCTGCTTTATATATATATTATATTAATATATATATATTATATGTATATATATTATATAATAGTTTACGTATACAAAGTATCTATTTCATTAATTATGGGAAAAAGAAATTTATTTTTTTGTAATTTTATATATATATATATATATATATATATATATATATATATGGTGGGAAACTTTCGCTTTAATAAGGATGTTAACCGATATTATATCGAACGAGCGATTGTAATCGATTTTTTTTTCGATTATTTCAAGGCAAATATAGAGCGAACAAAGGTTGCCGATAAGTTTTTTTTAATTTTTTAAAACTAAAGGAATCCCAAAATTAAATCGCCAAGATGTCAAAGAGGTCAGGGTCTCTCGGCTCAGCGGGGGACGACGGGAAGGTCGTTTCGTCCCCCCCTCTGTCACCCGTCGGCTCGAGCCCTTAAATAAAATAAATAAAAAAAATATGAAAACAAAATTATCATATAAAAGTTAACATGATATAAATAAAGCAGACATGTTAGCAACTTTTCTTCTTCTTTTATTGGAGTTAAGTTAACACGTACATGTGTAGTGTTAGACGATTAGGGTTCTAGCTGATATTTCCGATATGTAAATTTTTATGTAACATCCCTTTTAAAGGTTTACATGCTATATATATTATATATATATATATATATATAATATAGGTATATATAATATATATATATATATCATATATATATATATATATATATATATATATATATATATATATATATATGTTAGGTGTGAGACAAAAAATGATAATTAATTTTTTTTAGAGATACCCTCTTAACTGTTTTAGTTGATAAAAAGAAACTGCCTACTTTCAGAGCAGTCATGTAAGTGGATGATGAACTTTTCCAATTTCTCTCTTCAATTGTGGAGGATACTAATGGCTACTGTATACAAGGATGATTTATGATATTATTTATATATGTGTGTAAGAAAGTTATGCAAATTACGTACATATACGTAAATGTATAAAATAACTGTGACTCTAAGTATATAACCTCTCCATTCCCCCAAACATCCCTCTTTCCTCCCATGCTAACTTCACACGACCTTGAAAATTCCGAGTCAGGACGACAGTTTTAGCTGAAAAGCAAATGTAATTTTATTTAGTGTATACAATTCTTTCTAACGGCGTGAAAGTATTGTGTATTTCATTTCCATTAAATCTTGATAAAGAATTACGTTTAGAGATAAAATACCTTGCAATAAGACAAACGCATTATGGTCAGTTTGTAGGAAAATTATCTGATAAATTAAACCAACATGTTCTTCCAACAAAAAGAGAAACTCTCGCTTTATTTATGAATTATAAAAATTTGAAGAAGCAAACCATTAGAGAAGCTTTGTCATCAACTGTAAACGATGTTTTAGAAATGTGGCAAAAGGCAAACATACCAACAACACAGAAATGCAACCCTCTGAAATAAGTTAACAAATTATTTGATGATTGAACTTAAGAAAAATAAAAATAAACAGAAACAGTTTAAAAACTTGCAAGAAAGCAAAGAAATAGAAATGTAAATTTGAACCAGTTACTTGAAATAGCTTACGTTGATGCTATAGATTTCATTAAAATTGAGGATGATAAAAAGTTTCTAATGCTTCAGAGGGAAGGAAGAAAGGGAAAGATGACGGGAGTTGATAAAAGGCAATTAAAAATTGATGCTGAAGTATATGAGAAACAAAACAAAGAAGGTTGAAAAAAAGAAGGTAGCGGTAGTCATTTTCATTTCAAGAAACAACTGCTATTGGCTAGTCTTCTGGTCCTTCATTCAAGAGTGATTCCTCAGAGGAATATGTCATTGATCAAGATCAACCATCAACGTCAAAAAAACTTCTATGAGAAAGAAGAGGAAACTTAGTGATGAACATTTACTCGCAACTTTTGATATTACCAAAATTAGTAGATCATCTTCTTTAATAATGATTCCTACATTAAGTATTTTTGGAGAATGTCCAGAGGATTATAATGTGAGTTATTCTTCTATACGAAGAGCGAGAGAAAAATTTAGGAAACGGTTCACAGAGGAACTAAAAAGTGAGTTCAAAGCTGATGTTCCAATTACTGTACACTGGGACAGTAAACTTCTTGAAGACATCAGAGGGAATGAAGTGTTTGACAGGATCCCTATTGTAATCACAGGAAATGGTGTTGAGCAACTTCTTGAAGTTCCCAAAATTCAAGATGGTACCGGCAATACTATGGCAATTGTAGTCTGTGATATGATTACTGATTGGAATTTAACTAAACAAGTTAAAGCTATGTGCTTTGATACAACGGCATCTAACACAGGCAGAAAAAAGGGGGCTTGCACACTAATTGAGCAAAAGTTGAATAAAGGGCTCCTGTATCTTGCCTGCAGGCACCACATATTAGAAATTATGCTACAATCTGTTGTTTCTCCTGCATTACTGCCGTCGTCTAGGCCTGAGTACGTTTGGTTTAAATTGCGTTTTTGGCAAAAAAATGGATTTAAAATTGATCAGACTTTCATATGACATTGCTAACAGATGATGAAAAATATAAGAATTGGATAGTAACAGTTTTAAAAAACGTATTATTATTTGCCCCGGCAAGGCTTTTTGAAGAACAGTCACAAAGAATGATTATAAAGCTACATATTAGAATTGTCATTAATTTATCCTGTGGATGTCCTAGTCAGGATAAATTTTCGAAAACCTGGAGCAATATCAATAAAGATGGATGGCGGAAAATACTTTTTTGCATGAAAATTTCAAATGTTTAGGTTAAGCAGGGAAATTATTCGAGCGGTCAAATTTGTTAATGATATTCTTAAGGCGTTAGAGAGATAAAATCTAGAGGATTTAAAAGAGATAGATCATTAATGTAATGACCATATGTTATATTATGTATTACATTTATATTCTCTTTTCGGTAGTATAGGTCTATTAATTATACACTTTAAAATATCTAACTTTACAATACATTATAACTGCAACACACGATTAAAAGTAGTCTTCCCCCAATTCTCATTCAGAGCATCTTCACATCTATCTGAATAATAAACTAATTAGTAAATCTCTTACTCTTTAATAAAGCCTCCACACTAGGTATCAAAGAAAAATAGAGTAACACAGGAGCTGAATAATATCAAACTTAGATCTTCAAGTGGCAGAACGAGATCATGAGTGAGAGAGCTAGCTTGAGAGTACATGAGGTCAACCAACAACTAATTGATGCATGAGATTGGTCATCCGTTTGATTATACATAATTAAGTCAAATATGAGAATCATACTACTATTTGAATAGATTGGATATATTCTTCACTAAGAATTCCATAATGTATAATTTCACACATTCAAAATCTATAATATATGCGAGCAGAAGAACATTAACAAAATATAGCTGTAGATACACTAATGACAAACTTAAAATAGAATAAACAAGTTAAATTTAAAACAAAGATTCTAGATTTTGTTACCATTTGGAATCTATTTGTGAACTAGAATCAAAATTTTGAAGTAAAATGTGTGAGAGAAATGCGCAGAGTATAATATTGTGACCATAAAACATTTAACTATAACAAGATTTCTTATGTTAATATACCTTTTGATCCTTAGATATGCATATCTTAAACTTCAATACGCCAGCAGTAAATATGTAAGTAATGACAGATAATGCGATCCGTACCTAAACTAAAAGTCTATTAAGACATCCTTCGTGCGAAACTGAGCAGAAAGAGTCATCGCGTTGTACGAGATATGTAACGGCGTTCATGTAGCGAGTACGGTTAACGCTTATCTAAAGAATTTTAAAATGTAACGATGTTGAACGATAACGATAAGATCCGCTCAATGATCCTTTTCCCCCTCAAGTAACGAGTAAACATGGGTGCAACGAGGCTAGACTGAGAGGTGTTTCAATATGTTATAAATTGACGAAGAGTCTATCACACTCATTAAATACTTTCACTTTATACATTAATTATAAGAAAGATACAAAAACATGTATAATTTGGACTAATAGCTGTTACATTCTAACTAATATCCGATATAGTAGAAATTATATTGGCAAACAAAAATAAAAAGACTATTCGAGTAGCATTCACACTAATGCACGGACAAGAATCTACTGAAATATGCCTAATAGTAGTTGAATTTTAGCAATTGAAGTGGTTTATGGATAGGCCTATAAGGGATAATACTATTCCACATTTAAAAAAAAATATAACGTGCCAATTAGCGCTATAATACCTTCTTTAGGTGGCATGGAAATTAGCAATATAGAAATTTATATTGAGCAGAAAATCAATAACCCAGGTACACTCAGAAGCACAAGATCGAGAATTATTATAGAAGATACTTATAAAATGAGGGCGGGTTATTACGAGTAATCACTTCTAAAATCTATACATTTTGTATAACACTATAAAATATTTTGGATACAGGGTTTATATTTAAACTATAAATTAACAAGCACAGAATGACATGGTATTCTATATATATATATTATACCAACCGAACTTCTCCATTTTTAAATTGCAACATTTTAACAAAATCCCAACGTTATTTATGAGAGAAATATCACCTATCACTAATATATAATATATATATATTTTAATCCGTAAATTTTTTCACGAATATAGTATTTATCTGTTGGCTATTATCTATAGAGTTATCTTTTTTCGAGATGTATTTTTCAATAAATATAATATTCATCGATAAATATTGATAGTTAATATTTTTATTTTGACACTTATATCACGGGGAATCCTACTTTTACCTAACTAAAATCGTGAGTCATTTTATCATTACATAGGCAGAGAAGCGTTTTTGAATTAGGTTAATATATAATCTAAACTCACGAATATGATAAATAAAAGTTTTTATCCGATCGTGACATAATTATTAGTACGTAATCAGAACATCAAAAATAATAATATATAATAACTATTATATATTTTGAAAAAGAAGAATATTAGGGCACTAGATGGTTCTCCGTGATAAATCACGGATCTATACTCACTGATTAAAATATCCGTGATAACATAATACGGCTATTCGGCAATTTATACAGGCCTAAGTTTAAATTTTGGAATCATAATGCAACAGTCACTCATTTACGAGATATGCTTTTATTTTTTCGTGCGATAGAACAAATTTGTATCGTTAAGCATACACACACAAGATCACGGGCCGTGCGATCGAAAATCCGGATATAAATTACCTATTCACACCTTGAATTGAATACGTAAGTGATTATCATTTTACTATGATAAAAATTTTTTCCATATTAAAAAAAATGAAAGGTAAAATAAAATAATTATACCCAAATAATTGAAGAATTTCCTGTATATTATCGGAAATTGGGTTTTGAAAAACTGATATAATATAAAATAAAAGATTAATAAGAACTATAATATATTTATGTTAGCGTACATGCACCAAAATAAATATTTAGTGCAAACTTATTTCCGTCTTATAATATATGGATTTATCCTATTGGTTAGTTGATAATTCATTTATTAGTAATGTAAATAATATACTCCTAAAGGACGTAAAGTAAGTAACTAATTGATCAATTAACCCATTATAAGTATTATGTGATTAGTCCATATTTAATGAAAGATTGGTATTTTAAGATATCTTATAAGATATATATTTCTATAGCTGTGTGATAGTGAGATCTATGATGTCTTAAGATAATTATATTTATTGTATGTAGGATTAATTGAGAGTTACTTCTATATAAAGTTGGTCAATAATAAGTTAGTTCTGGAAAAATAAGCTATTTTATTAATATAGTGGTATTTAATTATTTTTCCTTGCAGATACTTTTATTTACCGAATAATATTAGGTTATTATAAATAATTATCACAAGTAGTTGTTTATTTAAATTATTTTACCTTTATAACTATTTAGGAAAGCTATTTTAATTGTAAAGCTAAAATCTGTTTATATATTTATAACTTACATATGTCATATTGCGATAATTGACGGCCATCATCAGAACCATCATTTGTACCGTTGTACCCAATTGGAAATTTGATGTAGAGTGAGAACCTACCGTTACCTCTATGAATGTATTGGGTACTTAATGTGTTAATTATGTAACGTATATTTGATTATCTGTTTAAAAAATAAGCCATGAGATTTGAGTGAGAGGATAAAAGTATAGTTATATGAAGAATATGCAATATAATGTATAGAGGGTTGCAAAAAATATTTGTATAATATTATTTATTATATGGAGTATTTAAGTCTATCCGTGAAGAGGAACCAAATTCGAGTGATTAATGCGCTATATTTATTGTTACACTCATATATACGATCTATTATGGTTATAAAAGGTATATTTATACCACTTAATATCTCTTATATGCATTCTCTAAAATAAGTATCTTTAAGAGTTAATTGCATTGTGAGAGTTTTTAACTCTTATATATAGTATATACTCTCACTTACCTACTGAAGTGCATTGACAAAGTGTCATTTTTAGTAGTTGAATTTTTAATGTCGGAATGTACTTTAGTGAAATAAAGTTCTTTATATTTAGATTTTTTTATAAATATGTATATATAGGCTAACTTAAAAGTTGTGTGCAGTTAGGCCTATGTAGCCCAAATTATTCGCATACTGGAAATTTAAATTCAATATTAGCCATTCAAAGCAGCATTTCGAAGTATTATTTACGCAGCGAAGATATAGGTAGGGGTCACTTATATAAAAACTTTTTCTTTTGTTTGTGGGTTAGGTTTACGGTTAAACTATTCAAAATTCATTTGTAATAAAATATTGTAAAATAACATTCATTTTAATATCTGAAAAGTGTACGTCACACGCCTTCAGTGTACATATAAGCCCTAAATTTTCATAAATAAACAGTCAGTGGAACTTTTAGATTGCGAAGATATGTTCACTGATCCGTAGGAGCACAAGACTACGCAACAGGTATTTCGATTGATAAACACATGACCACATTTTTGCGATGAAAATGAGAATTCGTACTCGTCTGCTATTAAGAAAAGTGGTGGGCTACGATAAATGGTCACCTGAGCTCGCTCTAGATTATAATCACCTTATACGTGGTTGAAGCGAGCCAACTGCTGAGGAGCGAGAATTATTGATATTATTGAATACAAAATGAATATGAGAATGTGCAGGAGTATATTATGGGTAAAATATTCATAATCCATTTGTAATATGCTAAACTCCACTAATATTCACAATTTCTATACCAATATTGTTTGTTTAATTGCTTTTACTCTAGGATAAATTCTGAGCTAGTGACTCTGACAGAGTGAGAAATTCATAACTATATTAGACTAATCTAGAGATAACACTATATTTGAAAGAGGAGAAAAGAAAAAATCAATAAAGTAAAAAAATAAAACACGTATTTATTCGAGTTAATGAGTTAGCTTTCTCTATCAATTCGTATCATAAGTATATTCAGCCTATAAGGAGCATTTCATCTTTTGGCAATCAGATTTAAAGAATTTGATGAGGCAGCTATATAATATCTATCGTGGCAATCCTCTATCTTTGTGATAAACTAACCACAAGGATAACAATTTTTTTTGCGAGTGAGATAAAGTATGAAGAATAAAAAAAAAATGAACCACCGACTTCCGACAGTATCTTATGGCGAAAAAAGGACTCAGAAATAAGAAAAGACTAGTATTCTTTCACTGTGACTTTCAATATATATATATACAAATATTCAAGAGAGCACATGTGAAATGACACTATAATATAATATAAATATAGGTCAAAAAGATTTGTAATAGTCCGTTAATTGCCGAGAGCACTTGAGAGAGTGTGGATACCACGCTATCCACTCTCTTGAAAAAATATATAATCATGAATTATTAATCTTAAAAATAATAATACACTATATAGTTCGCTCTCTTTATAAAGTATAAGTTATATCAAGTACTCATCAAAATTGTTTAATAAATATATACCCATTAATATGTAAATTTTCTCATATTATATAAAATATAATAAAATTAATTTGGATATAAACAATAATTAAATTATTAAATATAAAATGAAGTCAAGGGAAAAAGGTCACGTATACTTCCTTTATGCCATATAGCTCTACTATAAATATAAAAAAAATTACATAATGTTAAGACTTACAATAAAATGTGGCAAGAAATGCACTCCAAGTCTTAGCAGAAATATATAGATGTCGCGTCTACATGTATGTAAAGCATCCCAAAGTAAAAATACTAATAATATGTTCTTACGTAACACACTACTAGGAATACTAATTATTTTTGAAAATCAGAAAAAGACAATCATTTGAGTAGAGGTGCCTGAATGCTTAAGGAGGAACATAAATGAGAAAATAGAATAGAAAGGTGAAACAAATGAATAAAGTGAGATAAAAAAGTAAAGTCCACGATTGAACCTATCGAAGAATCTGAATTCCCAAATAGAGAGTTTTTCACAGAGTAACGATACCATACTAACACACAACATCGGTCTCTCTCTCTCGCTCAATACAAAAGCACCTCTAGGCCAAGACTTGCTATAATTTCAACACGGTTATATCATAAGTACATGAAGTATCCCACCCCAATTTGTGTGTTCTTATTTGAACAATAGATTAAAATGGATATATGAGAGCCCGAACATACGCGCAACAGCGAGTCGCCGCCAACCCCACCACTACGATATTTACACTAACACCGTCATAAGTGATTTATGATATGAGTTGCTCTACTTACATGCGGATAGAATAAATTAAAAATTTATCTTTTTGAGTTAGAGTTAGGAGAAGAAATATGTTTCCTATTTGCTTCGTCCTAATATATAACCCTAAATACTTGATTCTCTGCCAATTTTAATTTTTCAATTTTAATCACTATAACTCAAAACTTTTACCTATTCTCTATTATATATTATTTCCTCAATTTCTCTTCTCTCTATTTATTTTTGCTCTAAGTGCGTATATGTCACACCCATCAACTTCACACTGGTATTGGAGTCAAATCGCACACATAGCATATACCAGAAAATGATAAACAATCTAATATTTCTTCCTATAATCGGGGATAGTTTGACACACTCTTATGAGACTTTCTTTAGGTAATCTCGTCTATCTTCCTGATTATAATGTATTTTTTTCCGCGAAGTTAATTTTATCTCACAAATTTGTCATATAAATTATTATTTTTTTTCCCGTTCACCGTTTTTATTTTTAAGTTCTTGGCCATACTAAATGTAAGATAATTATTGGTCTCCGCTGATCTCCAAGAGAATATAGTGTATTATCAATGATAGATAATATTTTTATGTATGTATATTGAGTAGGATCTTGTAATCGAGGTTCTTTTCTTCCTTTTTGTATGATAGAATTTGCCCTATGTTGGCTAACCACGCAATAATACCGAAGGTCTTTCACAGCCTACCCTCTATCCATATAGTACTACTTACCCTACTAACCCAGGAATATACATAACCTTGGTATTGAGCTACTATTATATCATTTGACACTCTGCTCTAGCATATCTAAGTCTTTTCTTTAAATAAGGGCCCAAACTTGTGCAACAATCTAATTTAATGGCCTAACATAGCTATTATATAGTTTATTTATTACTTCACTTGCTCTTTGTAAATTTATGTAATATAATAGTAATATATTGACCTATATATATATAATATACTAATGACTCAATTCTATTATTTATAAGTATATATAATATATATCCTATGTAATATATATATATATATATATATATAGCTATAATCCTATTTGCTTCTCTCTTCCAAACACTGGTGAGTGAGTGATTCAGGGCTGGGGTATTATTCCAGAGATTTACGTTGCCACGTTTTAGTTTATAATAAACTTTCAGTCTCCACTATATATTCCCTCTTAATTCTTGGATCCAACTCTTTAGTATGGATCTATTTGCTATATCTAGTAAAATCATAACGGCCGCTGAAGTATGAGTAAGAGCTTTTATTATTTTGGAAACCTAGACGATTAGAACACCAACCTTAAACAACATATATCTTAATCGTATTTAATAATATCATTTTGCACCTCATCTAATATATTCCATCCATCCCACCCACGATAGTTATTATTAGATATATTTCTACAAAAAATAACATTTTATAGAAGCATCTTTCATGACAATTCTTCTAGTACCCTATCTTCAGCTTTGAAGGAGGGTGGACATTCTGGGAGCTCACCCCAGGTTCGAGAGAGCTCGGTTGAGTGAAAAATCCTTGGCACTCATACAGTTCTTTGTGGTAAATGTCGTCCTATTTTAATCTAATTAAATTTATACATATGTTAAGTAATAATTACTATTAATTTAGTGGGCAACTTCAGTCATCATGAAAATTCTGCGGTTGATATGTAAATACTTCTCTAAAATCTTAGTATTAATTTCGATCCATGATAGAATTATGCCAATTAAAGTTATGTACACACTAATGATATATATCTAAATTAGAACTACAAAAACTCGATGCGTGGCCTCAATTCACCCTCTCTCCATTAATGCTCAGCGATGAATTATTTCCAACATCTCTCTATCTTGTGAATATTCTACCTTTTCCCATATTACAATTTCATTTTTTATTTTAATTTTTCCTAATATAAGTAACCCTTTTGAGTGATATTTAAATCTTTCATCAGCCTTTTGTTAGAGAGTGTATAAGCCCTATCCAACGTAAAAAAAAACTATTGTGCGAGCTAAAGAGTCTTAAAATAAGTGATTCAATGGCATTATCTCGCCTACTGGATAAATATCAGAGATATTGCACCAAATTGTAATGAATGTAGTCATTCAAATTCTATTCACCAGCGCCTCTGCTTACTGACATGTATCCTACCCTTATATGAATCTCGTGAGTGTCTCTGAGCGATGGGAGCGAGAGTAGCGTGTTATCTTCTAAGAGTTGGTATCGTCTATTATCACCGTGGTTCGACGCATAGATCTCATGTTTCTCACCGACCTAGTCTCACATACTTCAACAGCTGTTATTGAGACACTGTTTGGAGCAAAAAATTTAGCTCTGACCAGCTGAGAGACCTAACTATACTACCAACTGTATATCATCTGCGCACCCCCACTATTATAATATCTTCCTTATTACCTTTCTTTATATAAAATAAATCGTGTCGATCTAAGAAAGTAGCTACACACAAAGTTTTATCACATAGAAACTTAGTCAATTTTTACCAGCGATTGTGAAATTCTATTTAAGGACATTGTTATATACTAAATCTTAGTTATATTCACCTTATTAACAAAATAATAAAAACCTCTCTAGAAATTGAATCGCTTTATGAGATAATCAATAAATTAAAATACAGTGCCTTTGACACTTGTTAGTAAAACTCATCAACGATCAGACATCTTTCTATATATTTTCTATTTACAGTATCACCCCATCAGGCGCCCGCCAGGCATTCCTCGGAGTTAAATTAAGGGTCTAGTAAACCGTAGACCCTAAGTCTCTTTTAACGTGAGCACATTACTCACAAGTGTTATGATACAGATTTCTGTGACCTAAATTCAGCATTAATCCGACTACAGTCACGCTATGCTACGGCTATCAACGCTATTAAACTTCCAATCTTTCCTCCGTAAACGCTGACACGCCAGGAGAAATATATAGCATCGGTATGCGCGAAGCACTATGTAATGACCAATCTACCTTATATCTGACGACTTACTAAATTTTCATCAACTTTAATTGGCGCTAATCAATCATATATATATTTCCTATTTTATATTTTTATTTTAAAAATTTATTATATAAAAACTAAAATAACAACTTCTTTCAAGTCCTTATTTATCTATTTGCTATATATACACTATGGATTAAATTAATTTCTGCTCATATCTCTTTTCACCTTTCTATATATTGATCAGTGATTAAATAGTTCTCAGTGTTATTTTTTTTATTTATTATATTTCTTCTTATAAATTTTTCATAATAATCTTACCTGGTAGTCTCCACTCATGTAAAGTTACTTCTGATGATATCTTTGTATATATGTGATTTTCTTCGTTGTAAAGAACTTATGCCACATATTGTAATCTATATTAGTATGTTTATTAAAAGTATTCTCTATATATACTACAATCTTGAAATATTTTCTCCACTCAATGAACACAGATAAAGGTATAATATTCTCTTCGCCGAGTTCACCCCCACGCTAGTTATGAGGGTTATCTCTATCTTTCTTTCTTCTCGTAAAAATAATTTAACGCATGGAGAATGCTTCACTTATATGCACACTTCTTTCCTAATTGGTACACAACTGTACTGTAAACACCATTGTTTGAATTTCTTGCGCGTTTCCTCATCATTGCTATTATGTAAATTTTTGAAGATTTGTGTTTGAGGGTTCATAGAAGACACTGTTGGATGCAGAGTATCTTCACAAGATGTATATGATTCTTATCTGTTTCTCCTGAGTGATGCTCAGGTGATCTATTTGTGTATTCCTGACCTGGGTATCAATTTAATTTGGGATAACGTTTAGGGGCCGCGGGCCTTTATATAATTACCCTAATTATCAATGATGTTTATGATAAGATTTAGTTTATATATAGAGTTAAGCAAATTTAGCGATAAAGGTTTAAAACATAAAAAACTATTAGATACTTACTGTATATTAAAATTTTTTGCGGTTACATTTGAGGGTCAGCGATATAATAACCTAATACTGATAAAAAACCCTTATAATACATTACAGCCGTAAAATTGAAAGACTATAATATATAACCTGGTGATGGATCAAAAATGACAAAGTTTACACTAATAGGAGTTTTACACAAATCTTTATGATAAAGGCTATTAACTCATTTATTATTCCTAAAAGGGGTTGACTATTGTTCATTATTTATACATTATAATTTTTTTTTTGAGAGTATTACTGTTATGTATATTTTTTATATGTAAATTGATATGGTGATACACCTACTCATTTGCACTCATACTATATTAGCCTAAAAAGTACATATTAGTACTCACATTTAGTGAATAAAATAAAAAAAGTGTTATCTCAGCCTCTAATATAGATCATAACAATTTTGTCATTCTTTAATCTCAACTCATAGGCTGTTATATAATAAAGAAATAGATAACTTGCGATTAATAGTAGTAAGAGAATCAATAGAGGGATGCGCATTCTAGGTATTAACGTTATGTTTTCCAATTTACATAGAAATTTGTGGGTTATAAGGATTTAATCAATTTATAACAATTCAAACGTACAATTTGTTTACCAATATATAAATTTTAAAATAATTCAAATTTTAAAAAGAAAATGAAGGGTGTTATAGCCAGGGTTGGGGAATCCCTAATTCCGTTCGGATAATCAATCTATTAAGGAATCATCAATTGCTATTCCACTTCCGCAGAAAATTTATTGAATTTGCAATTCCCACTTTTCTTCGAGTGAGAGCTATATCACAGGTACTAGGACATTTCCTCAAAAATCCAAGAAAAATAACAGTGGTGAATTAATGGCACAAAAGCGGTGTGGAGCAGATCTCATTGGATCTCATTCTTTTTTTATGGGGTGCACAAAGACACTCGACTGTTATAGTACCACAAACTTTATAATAATCCAGTGAGCTCGTACATCTAGCTATACTCTTTATTATTTCTTCTACTTTTTTTTTCATATTATATATATATAATTTTATAACTACGCATAAAATCATGGCCCAACCTAAGAAGGTCACTCACTATGCTCCTCGCTTCTCCACGATAAACACTATTATGAGCAAGAATCAAGTTTAAAGGATTAAATCAATTTAGTAATACTATATAAGCCGTTGGTACGGTGTGAAAAGAAAATGCTCATGACAAGAGAGGCCTCATGCCTAATAGTTTAATACAATCTCTTCTTATATGGCTTGCGTTAAAAACACCAGAAGTATACACAAGTCAGATATAGTTTATGTGATTACTATAATTTGTATTGATGCTATGCTGATTGATTAGGCCATTCTATCTATTATATGAGTTCAAGTGTTTATATAGATTTGTTCAGATATATATTATCCATATATTAGAATTATTATTTCTCTGTATATTTATATAATTTATTATTTTATTATATATTTTTAACTTTACATTACCATTAATACATAACGAGGTTAATATTGGAATGCTAATGTTCTTAAACGTAGTTCCAATTCCAGACTAAGCGCAAATAAATAATTGACTATAATAAATATAATGTTTGATGATCTATTGCTGAGCAGTTAGTTAATATAAATCACAACCTTTTTTCATTACTTTATGTTATTATCATTGCTGATTAAGCCGGATGGGTAACGATGTAAGTTCGTCATCGAAAGTGTATAAGCAATTATATTGATATTATGGTCAAATCAAATTACGTAATATTATGTTTTCTAAAAATCTTCATCTAGTCAAATTATTACTGAGTGAGTATGTAGCGTTTAAATTTTCGCCATTTAATTGAGTCACGTGAGATAATGGAACTAAAGTTCATAGTTATTATTAAGTATAAATTTTGAATATTAAATATTTTATTAAACTTCAAATAATTAATTAATAATTATATAATTAAATTTAATAACGAATATTTTATATATATTAACCTCATACTAATTTTACTTTAATTAGTATGTATTGAACTAATTAGTCCTAGGTTCACCTGTGAGTGTACATTTTAAAGTATGGTTTTCTGGCCACGCTTACACTGTTATTTCTCAGCCATTCAGTAAATCCACAATCTATATAGGCATCCTATCCTTCCTAAGACAGCAGTATAATAAACTACATAACATTCACTTATACTTCACCTATCTCCTAACCTATTCTACTAACGATCTTAATCAATCTTTTACACTATGAACATACACTCTTATTCAGACACTATGATTTACGGAGATCTACTACCGTGTAGGGGCAGAAATAGAGTATTTTAGCCATGCGCGACGAGCGCGTGCGCGTAAGCTCGCTCTCTCCACTGAAAGTGTTCAGCTCACCGATGGCGATCTCACAGGGACAAAGTGGTATACTAGAATCAATCAACAAGCAATTATTATGCATGATCCTAACATACTCAATACTAAATATATATCAATATATATATTGCACCTAGGAATAGATATAATGACCATTATATAAAAAATGCAATTGACACATAATATATACATGAGAAAGTTCGAGATAATTCAAAGAGATGATAATTATTTTATATAACTCGTGCCAGCTGCAATAATTATA
Source organism: Trachelipus rathkii (assembly GCA_015478945.1). Classification (NCBI taxonomy): domain Eukaryota; kingdom Metazoa; phylum Arthropoda; class Malacostraca; order Isopoda; family Trachelipodidae; genus Trachelipus; species Trachelipus rathkii. The sequence goes on along the minus strand of JABUQX010051413.1, from coordinate 45,686 downwards.
CATTAAATATGTCTCGTTTATTACAAGACTAGTATCGAGAGCTATACTTAGATCACTTAGCTAATCTGAGTTTATCTGTAAGGTTAAAACCTTTCTCTATATATGACAATATTATCGGTTCAAATTGTGAAGAAAAAAAATGTTGAGGAGAAAGGTGATGGATGTAGTTGAGAGAAAAAAGGAGTAAAATAGCTCATTTTGCTCGCTAGACTGAAACAAACACCCAATTAAGGCCAAAGATTGACACACAAATAGGATACTACACAGTGAAAAGTAACATATACAGTGAAGATACTGGTACTCGTTGTGAACATATTATATGTATGTTTCGCGTGTTTTGCTCTCGCATGCGGTGTGTTGCATATAGGTAAACATGATCACGAGGTGATAAAAGAGCTAATAATTCAGCCTATAATTTTAAACTCATGATTTAATTATTCGAGTCATGATTAGTGTAAGTAGAACGATGTCTCTATGGCCACGACTAATGATGATGTAGATGAATACTAGATGATCTTAAAGGTTTAAATTTATATATAGTTTTGTATAATAAGGTTCAATAAATTTTGTTAGTTATGGTTGCGACATATATTGATCCATTACTGAGGTAATGTTTGACAAGACAGTACGATATTTATATTATCTGTGGATAATATTTCGATCTGAATGATGTTTGGATTGGTTGATAGTGAATAGCGTGAGATTCAGAGTATTGGTTCATTTGTCCGGGTCTATAATTTGACCCATATATATATTCAACTTATGTATATTTATCTTGTTGTTATCACTATGATTGTGCTAATCACATAATACCTAATACTATGATACTAACTTAGGGCAGAGTGAGCCCTATTATTCATAGAGATGGTGTGTAGTATCTATACGTCGAAGTATAGTCAACGTTTCCTACTATTAGCTGACTAATATTACGCATAGTGATTGATGCATATCAGGGACTCTGATGAGCTTTATTATTAAATAGTAGAAGAGTATGTAATTATTCATTAGTGAGTAGTGGAATATATCAGAAGATTGGTAATGAAGGTTATTTCTACACTCTCTAAAAACATGTAGAGTGGGTGTCGAGGATGAATGAGAGGAGGGCAAATGCACTGCCGAGGAGCTTACGCTGCGTAGGGTAGTTAGCCGTGGAGGTTGTCAGAGCCAATATGATCTTCTCGTGCGCAGGGGATGAATGACGCAGTGCCACCATGATTTCGTGCTAGAGCGCTCGAGAGACGGTTTGTGCTGTAAGGTGGTAGTTTCACCGAAAAGTAGTTGGGGAGTCGGCATATACGTGGATTGAAGTTAGTTCGATGTATATTATTAGAGAGAAGACAAGACCTCCCTTTCGAGCTCGTGTAAGCCCGACCATCAAGTTATTAGGGAGTATTGAAGCTATATTTAAATGCACACACATAAGAGAGAGCTGCGTTGGATCACAAACTAAAGATCGAGAGTGAATTGTTGTAGTTTTTTAAATTAAGTATAAAGACGGTATCATTTTTTTTTTATTTTTGACATTTGTCTAGTAGTGTGATTAAGCTGCGAAGCGAGATTTCCAAGTTATATCAGTTATTTATAATGTTTTAACCTGAGCTTTATTTGCCTGTTGACTCGATTTCACTGAAATAAATGGCTTTAGAGATCACTCTGAGAGAAGTTTTAAAGGACTCCAGTTGAGAGAGTGGTTGTACTATAAGATTCCTAAGCATGCGTCTGTGTTGTATTTTCGCCCATCGTCTATTCAGTATAGAATATAGCGCGAGTTGAGCGCAGTCACCTTAAGTGCGTGGTATAGCGAGCAGATGATCATTAATTTTAGATTATAGCGGGACGCTTTACTTGAATGTGAGAATGGAGGAAAAGTCATCATACAGTTCTAAAAGCGAGAAGAATCATGTATGTACACCAGTTTACATTGTAGTATGTGTTTGAGAGAACTACTTATGAGCTACACACTCTAAGGTGTATATGTTATGAGGAGTTGTTTCAATGATTAGCTCTGTATGTTCAATTATTGTTCTAGGTGTTGAGCGGATGTATTAAGCTATGATGAAGAGATGGTGTAGATAGAGTAGGTTATGCCATAGGGAATCCTATTTATGATTTGTACAAGTCAACAACTGTGAGGTAGAGACGACCAGATGCTTCAATGCGTGTTATGTTAGATGTTGACTATGTTGATAGCTTTATTTGACATTATTTATATTAGGATTTTGGTGCTCGAAGGTACACGGTGATATAATGACACCGAGGTTTGGAGTGAGTTTTCTTATAAAAAGTAAATATTAGTTAATTTATTCAGTTATTTTTTTTTCAGCGCGATTGTTGTACAGCAGCTGTGCGAGAATAGATAATATCAGAAAGATTTAAGACGAGTAGGTATATTCTCTCACAGTATATGTAGAATCACTTATTCCTTATGTATATGTATGGTGTGTGGTAAGTAGATAAAAATTTGAATAATGATATAGAAATAATAGATTATATATATAGGAGGGTCTAGGTCGATTCGTGAATATGTTTTTGCATCACAGAATGATGGGATATTACAGTATGAGTAGCATGTGAGAAGATCATTGAGTAAATGGAAAAGTTAGAGTAACAAAATAGTGATGAGAGTAAAAGCAAACAGAAACTTACTCTTTTAGAGGGTAACATTCCTCGTATTCGTAGTGGGACATGGACAAGAGTAAAAAGTAAGGTTGTGCTAGTCTATGCTAATGAGCATATGGGTATCGCTTTTGATTATCTTGACCTCTACACAGTGTCTACGACAATTTGAGCGTTTAGACAGAGATAGACTATGATTAGTATATTAAGTGTAGCAGGTAGAGAAGGAGGGAAACCCTAAATGGAAGCGTGAGATTGCGAGACAAGGAACAGCTATTGACCTATTAATATATACTCGATCAAATGCTTTTGGTATGTCAAGACGCCACCACCTAGTATATATATAAGCAAAGTCTTCCCGTAAGTTCCTTATATAAGAGGAGAAAACTCAATAAAATCGGTATATATAGGTATATAATATTTTAATTAGGAATGTATATTTCGCCTTACTAGATTATATTAATTTATGCCTTCGGGGTGTGCCGAACTGTGGAGAGCCGGTTCTTATCTGGGGGTCGGATTGTCTGGAGTGAGTTTCGCTATATTTGATATAGTATATAGAATCTAGTATAGGAATAGTGAATGAGTTTGAAGTAAAGAGTAAGGTTACAAATATATTTTAGAGATAATTAGAGAGATATCAAAGTGTATGAGTAACTATGAGGTCTTTTATGATAAGATAGAATGCGTAGATGTCTGGCTTCTCTTTTTTTCGAGTAGTTTAATAGGTATTTTATCATGTAGAAGCTTACCATACAACTATGAGGGTGATAGGGTGAGTAAGAGTGGCTTTAGTTTTTGGTGAATGTGATTCATATGAGTACATAGTAGATGAATTTATTAGTGTGTAGTGATTTGGTGTTACGTGTGATACTGAGATATTATAAGTTCTTCGTAGTTTCGAGTTATTAGAGAATTTCGCAATCTTATTCAATTTGTATCAGGATTCTGAGAGAGTATATTGTAGTGTTGTGTGTTAGGTGTAGTGTGTAAGATTGGCTCATGATTTAGTCAGAGTAAAATGGTGCTAGTTAGATTGATTTTATGGAGATGCATGGAGGGGTATGAATAGGGCTCAAGGATATTGGAGTGTTAGCTGTTTGTGTCTGCGTCGAGTGGGTTTGGCATCTGTTTCTTGGATGAGCCAGCTGTGCTCGTCGTGCGCGAGAGCATTATCCCAGCCCAATCACTCGTATTTGCGCCCTACCTCAACGAAAATCAGCCGAGAGTCGAAAGAGATACACGAATTCTTTTCTCCACATCCTCCCGATTACGGCACTGATCTCTCTAGCCTGAATTCGGCTCAAGATATACCACGACGACATAGATCACCATCCACTGAGTCTGGAAATCAATGAAAGTTCTCAGGTTTTAGTAAGTAATGAATGAGGAAAGAAAAATTTAGTCGAAGAAGGAATGAAATGAACTTGCTAGGCCCATCAACGATTACAGCTTCCCCTCTTTCTATCTTTTCTAACATCTTTATTATCATCCCATTCTCAATTATGCCTGATTGAGGTAGGTTCATTTGCTAGATCATCTTTCTGTTGTGCGAAACTGGGATAATCTCCTATTGCATTTTTTAATGTCGCTCTGTTGGCTAAATATTTATTGATCAGTGTTGTGTCAGGAAGTCAGTTCCATCGTTGTACTCTCTAGTAGGTAGTGCTTATTTGGAGCGTCCATTTAAATGCGATGTGTCCTTCCTTTCTATTCCCATTTGTAGTTTGATTAAGGTATTGTTAGCCTTTTGTCGGATTTTCATGTTGATTTGTAATGGCTTAATTTTTGTTTTAGTGTCTATTCTATTTTTTATTGTGTTCTTCTTTATTATAGTTAGTTGTATTTTCTATCTATGTATTTGATCTTCATATCTCACTTACTCATTTTCTCTCACTTGTCACTTTGTTATATATAAAGTTATTATATAGTTGATAAATTATGATTTAATATAATTATTTATTTTTATTTAGGTTATTAGTTTATTGTATTTATATTATTATATTAGATTTAGAGGCGTTATTATGTGGTATGATTAGTTTGTACTTATTGTTAATGAGTATATTTATATGTTGTGTTATATGATGTTATTATGTGATGTGATTTAATGATATGGTAATGTTTATTATGGATTATTGAGTGTATATTGAGTTGTGTAATGAGTTATATTATGTGATTATTAGGTTTATTTTTATTTTGATTTATTTGTTGTGTTTGTTTTGTATTTATTATTTATTATTTTGTATTGATGTTATGTATGTGATGTTGATCTCAAGGTAGTGTTTTTTAGTTGAATGCTATGTGGGGAGACTTCAGGAATCAAACCATTGTGTTTTGGATCGCTGAAAGTATGAGTGTTTTTTGTGGTGAGGGTTGTTTTGGTTGAATCCCCGACGCGCTTCCTTTGTCTATTCAGCCTTTGATTGGATGGGTTTATTATATTATTGTATGAATTATTATTATATTGTTGTATATTATTATATTATTATTGAGTTTTATTTTGGTTTAGATGTATTTGTAGTGGTGTATGTTTTTGTTGGTTGTTTTGTGTGTATTTATAGTTTTTGGTTGTGTTATGATGTGTGTATTTATTATTAGTGATAGTTGTTTTATTGTTGTGATAGTATTATTTTAGTTTGTAGTATGTTGTTTGATGTATGATGTTATTAGTGGTTGTGATGGTTAGGGTATTTTATGTGTTATTTAGTATAGATGGGAGAGATGAATGATTTGTTATAATTTATATGTTTTGTTTTTGCGAATAATGTTTCGTTCAGTGTCGATTCGGCAAGGAGAATTGTGGGTCTCTATATTCTTCATGTCTGGGGAGGCATATATAGATTTGTTTCATTATATTTCGTTTGGGTTTGTGTGTGGTTGGTGTGTTTGGGGTCTCGCGATCATCTGATATTGATTATTTTATATATAGTATAATATATATTGTTTTTGTTATGTATTAGGTGTGATGTTTGTTTTTTAGGTTGTAGGTAGTTGTAGGTGGTTATAGGTGAGTATATTATTTTGTTATGTGTGAGTATATATATATTATGATATATATATATTATATGAGGGTGGTGGTGTTGGTATGTATATTTGGTTAGGTTGTAGTTTAGTTGTGTTAGTAGTGGTATTGTAGGTTGTAGTTAGTGTTAGTTAGTGAGTTAAAGTGGGATGAGATGATAGAATTATTATAGCCTGTTTTAACTAATATTGTGGGTGGTCTCTTGTAGATTTGAGTTTGATTGACAACCTTATATGTATTAAAAATGGAAAGGAGTGGTGGTGGATTTGGTTTAAATATAGCTTTAGAGTTGTTTTAGGGCTGTAAGGCGTGTTGGTTGTTTTGTTGTTTTGTTCTTCGTATTTATAGAGGTGCTGAGAGCATTGGTTTCTATGGGTGATTTGTGCGTGGTGCATTAAGTTATTGTTTTTTTTTTGGAGTTTATATTTAGTAATATCCTAATGATTTTTATAAAAATTGGGGGTGAACAACCCTCGTTGCTTCTAAGTTTATCTCGTGCTGCGTTAGAAAGAATTGTGATGTATGTGGTGTCTTTTGTGGGTGGGTGTGGTTTTTAGGTGATGTAGGTCGTGCTGAGTTCTGAATGTTGTGTTAAGGTATGTTTTTGTTTAATGTGATTTCTATTTGGTGATTCAGGTGATTTTAGTCTGTGTGTTACTTATGGATCTAATGGCATTATATTTAGTCTGTAACTAAAGGGCCCTTAGAAGTGGACGCTTTAACGCTGGATATATCAAAAATGAAAACTGCTGATGGTTTTTAATGAGTACTTTTGTATGAAAAAGCTAGTAACTTTTTTCCTAGAATGATTTGTTCGAGGTTCCTATTTTGTCATTTTTTTTTTCTTTGATTGTTTTTTTGTTGTATTTATCCTGTGATTTTTTTTTTGAGTAAATCATGAGAGGATGGTTCTGCGCTGTAATGATTTTTTTTTTTTCTAATTTTTTAAAATTTTTTATGAGATATTGTTGAATGAGCTAGAAAGTTTAGTATGAACATTGTAATTATAGTTGAGATTTAAGAAGCCGATGATTTTAAATAATTTGTAAATAAAGTTGTTTGTTGGAATATATTCTACTCTATAATTTGAGGATGGTCTTCATTGTTTGAGCAAGATTACTCAAAGGCTACTGATTAGGGCTTGTCAATGTTATAGTGGTTGGTATAGTGTCTGCAGTCACTTGAGGGCTACTTTTCCAAAAATCTTTAAATATCTTTCATGTTACATTCTAGCGTGCCACAAGTCTTATTATAGTTAGTGGTGTTTTTTGTAATAGTTGCAAAGCTATTTGTGCTTGTTGTGATCCCGTCTAACTTAATTAAGAACCTACTTATTTCTTGTGATCAAATCGATTTCATTATTACTCTGATCCCGGGTGGGTTCTTTCTTAAGATATGTGGTCTGGAAGTGGAATCATACCAATCTACCTTTGTATGGGAATGGCATTTTCCAAAAAGTTTAATTGTTTAATTTTTGAGAATAAGGTTTTTTGTATATGTATCCGTATTTCCGCCATACATTTTTTTTTTTTTTTCTCTATGGGTTGTTTAGGGGCTATTGATAATTAAGAAATTTATTGGTCTATATTATTCAATTATGGTAGTTCTTGATATAGTTGTTTGATTTTGTTTATTGAAGACTTGTATTCTATATTGATTCTCTCTAAAAATTTTTCCTTTCTTATTAGATATAGATTTTATTCGTATGATTTCCTTTTCATGTCTTGCTCTATTTAGCGGTTCTTAGCCGGTTCTCAGATGACCCAGACATCTTGTGGTTGCTTGTGCTGTTGCTAAATGTCGTTCGTCTCAGCATGTGGGTGTTGTTGGTGTTCATTTCTTAAATACAGGGGAACAAACATGTGCGACTTTATTATATTTTTCTTAGCTTTGCTTATTACGTTAGTTGATGCTTTTTATTATATGGGCGGTTGTCTATATCTTTTCTCTTACTGTCTTTGGTTAGATTGTGAGTGATGTTTTTGGTAGTTTAATATACCTATTGTGGCATGCTTTTATGCGTTTTTCGCGATGTCTTGTCTTCAAGTATAGTCTGTGATTATGGGCCCGATCTTTTTGGTCCAGATTACTTTTTATAATCCTACCCCAAATCTTTTTCCTGGTCCACAAACGAATTCGAATCTGCTATTCATATGTTCTTAGCTTAATATTTTAGTCTGAAGACCTACACTTTTTTATTATTATTAATTTAATTTCACTTATCTTTCTAACGCAAGAAGTTAATCAAAATCTTTGAATCTTTATATCAATTTTTTTTTTATTCATAACTCATCTAGCCACTTTGGTATCTGCAAATTTAAAAAACTTAAATTTAAGTACCTGCTCTTAAACATTTATAAATTAAGGAACACTGGCCCCAGCAATCCTCATCATTCTTTACAAATAATCTTTTATTGCCACTTAATCTTATGATGCATTTTACTCTACAACCACCTTAAATCCAGCCTTAAAACTCTATCCTATACCATATTGTGATAACTTTTATTATACTTATATGAAGAAGCTTATTCCTCTTTGACGCGCGCCT